>SNVD02002863.1:0-10021 GCA_013180625.2 Boswellia sacra | reverse complement strand
TGGACAATCTTTGTGATGAAAATGGTTTTTTGAGAATAATTGTTTCATACACCTAGAACTCTTCCCACAAACAAAATGGTGTGTTGAGAGAAAAAAATAGTACTATCCAAGAAATGGCTAGGACCATGTTACTTGAAAATAATTTGCCAAAATATTTTTGGGCCGAAGCCGTTAATACCATATGCTTTATAATCAATAGAGTCCATATTAGAGCTTTAATAAAGAAAACTCCTTATGAACTTTGGAAAGGAAGAAAACCTAACATTGGATTTTTTAAAGTTTTTGGATGTAAATGTTTTATTTTAAACACTAAGGATAACCTTGAAAAATTTGATGCAAAAGCCGATGTTTGAATTTTTGTTGGCTACTCCAACCATAGTAAAGCATATAGAGTTTTTAACAAAAAGACTCTTACTATTGAAGAATCTATGCATGTTGAATTTGATGAAACTAATGTTATTTCTTCAAAGAATTTAGATGATGATATTGTTGAGATAGGAGGGCAAATCAAGGAATCAAGGCTTGATGAAAAGAGCCAAGATGAATTACAACTTCAACAAGAAAAGCTTGAGAAAGTAAATGATTCTTCCCAAGAATTACCAAAGGAATTGAGGTATGCAAAAGCTCACCCTAAAGATCTCATTATTGGTGAACCATCACAAGGTATGAAATAGACAATGTTGTATTTGAAAATCTTTGTGATGAAAATGGTTTTGAGCATAATTTTTCCTCACCTAGAACTCCATAACAAAATGGTGTTGTTGAGAGGAAAAATAGGACTATCCAAGAAATGGCTAGGACCATGTTACTTGAAAATAATTTGCCAAAATACTTTTGGGCCGAAGCCGTTAATACCACATGCTTTATAATCAATAGAGTCCATATTAGAGCTTTAATAAAGAAAACTTCTTATGAACTTTGGAAAGGAAGAAAACCTAACATTGGATTTTTTAAAGTTTTTGGATGTAAATGTTTTATTTTAAATACCAAGGATAACCTTGGAAAATTTGATGCAAAGGCCGATGTTGAAATTTTTGTTGGCTACTCCAACCATAGTAAAGCATATAGAGTTTTTAACAAAAAGACTCTTACTATTGAAGAATCTATGCATGTTGAATTTGATGAAACTAATGTTTTTTCTTCAAAGAATTTAGATGATGATATTATTGAGATAGAAGGGCAAATCAAGGAATCAAGGCTTGATGAAAAGAGCCAAGATGAATTACAACTTCAACAAGAAAAGCTGGAGAAAGTAAATGATTCTTCCCAAGAATTACCAAAGGAATTGAGGTATGCAAAAGCTCACCCTAAAGATCTCATTATTGGTGAACCATCACAAGGTATGAAAACTAGATCTTCTTTTAAGAACTTTTTTAATCATTTTGCATTTGTCTCTCAATTTGAACCAAAATCTTTTAAAGAAGCCAAAAATTAGGAAAGTTGGATTTTGGCTATGCAAGAAGAATTGAACCAATTTGAGAGAAATCAAATTTGGGAATTAGTCTATAGACCTAAATATGACTAAACCCCTTAGTCAAGATATATTTTGCATAATAAGAAGAGAAGTAGTTATGTTGGATATGTCTTAATTTTTCTTTTATATGATAATCTTTAAATGGTAGCATATGTTAAGGGGAAGAATATATTTAGGGGGAGTAATTAATTTGACTACATCTTTTTGATGATAACAAAAGAGGGAGAAATGGATGGTTCGGATGGTTTGCTTATATTCATAACAATTGCTTTCTTTTTGCTTATTGTTGATTTCATTTTCATTTTTGATTTTAGATTAAATTTTAAAGCAATCAATGGTTTGTCATCATCAAAAAGGGGGAGATTGTTAGCCCTAAGGCTACATGATAATTTTGATGATAACAATACACATTGATTCATTGAGATTTACTAACATGTTTATTTATGTGCAAGAGTAATATCATTGAAATAATTGTAAAAACAAGAAAAGACTTATTAAAATGAAGTGTTGAAGCTAAGGAGAAGACTATATGTTAAAGGCACCAAAGTTTAAGAACAAGGTTTGATTCAAGGAATGTGACACATGAGCAATTTTCAATCAATTGATCATATATTTCTCTACAAATGTCCAAATGATATGATTCTTCAGCCTTTGGAAAGCTTACTTAATTTATAACATTTTATATGTTTTAAAAAAATTCAAATTTCAAGTGTAAGGTCGTCCAAATCATCATGCAAGTTGAAAGATAAGCAGAAGCAGCTGACATGAGCACTGAATACTCTTTTAGACATATCTTGACCTAAAAATATCCAAATCCCTTGATTATTACGGAATTGGAAAGCTGACTTAATGAGGCACATTTCATATGTTTTGAATAAATTCAAATTTTAAATGGAAGACTGACATAATTGACATGTAATTTGGTGGACTGACACAAGGAAGAAAAATCAACTCACATGAGCACCGAATGGTGTTTTAGCCATATCTTGAGATAGAGATATCCAAATTCCTTAATTCTTAATGTTTTGGAAATTTTATTAAAATATACAGATCTTTTATGTTTTGAAGAAATTCAAATTTCAAACGGAATGCTGACAGAATTATCATTCAATTCGGTGGACTGACACAAGGAAGAAAAATCAAGTCACATGAGCACCAAATGGTCTTTTAGCCATATCTTGAGCTACAGATATCCAAATGACTTGATTCTTGGTGAGTTGGAAAGCTTATTCAAATGTGCAGATCTTTTATGTTTTGCAGATTTTCAAATTTCAAACGGAACATTGACAGAAATGGCAGACAAGATTACGGTTTTTATAGTGGGCAGAAAATTTGTAGTTGGTGTCTTCATTTGATTAAGTTCATCCCATTTGCCTATAAAAGGAGCCCTTCTCCCATGCATTCAGCAACAAAGAGCAAGAAGAAGAGAAGAATCTATCAAGCAAAAAAAAAACAAAAGAAATATCAAGTCTAGAGAGCTTTTATATTCTTTATCTACTCTTTGAAGAGAGTTGTACTTTTGTTGTAAAAATTTTCTTTGTTCTTGTATTGTGGTGAGAGTGAGATCTTCTTGTAAAAGATAAAAGTTATCCTTGAGAAAACTCTTTCCTTGGTGAGGTTGTTCATCAAGAAGAACTTTTGGTGTGGTGTTATCAAGAGTTGAAGGAAGTTGCCTTGGTGAGGTTGTTCATCAAGAAGAACTCTTGGTGTGGTGTTATCAAGAGTTGAGGAAAGTTGCCTTGGTGAGGTTGTTCATCAAGAAGACTCTTGGTGTGGTGTTATCAAGGGTTGAAGGAAGTTACCTTGGGGAGGTTGTTCATCAAGAAGAACTCTTGGTGTGGTGTTATCAAGGGTTGAAGAAAGTTGCCTTGGTGAGGTTGTTCATCAAGAAGAACTCTTTGTGTGGTGTTATCAAGAGTTGAAGGAAAAAGTCTTGGTGAGGTTGTTCATCAAGCAAGTTGTAAAGATTTCTACAACTTAGTGGAAAGCTTAGCTCGTGGAGCTAGGAGCCCATGGACGTAGGCAAGGTTTGCCGAACCACGTAAATTGAGTTTGCACTCTCTCAATCCCTATGCTCTTTACATTTACTTGCACTTGTGATTGTTCTTTATTGCTATTTTATTGATTGCATTCTATTTTCATCTTCTTTACCTTTATTCTCAAAGAAAGAGTTAAATAATTTTGATCTTTCAAGAAAAGTTTTCTAATTCCATATTGATAAATAAAAACCCAATTCACCCCCCCTCTTGGGTTGCCATACCTGGGTCAACATTGTTGCCATCGACTTTCTCGTTTTGCTTTCTACCTCTCTTCATACCTTCCATTGTCTCTTCTCGCATTTCCTAATATGTCTGAGACCTTCTCAAGGCCGTCCAGCCTCTTTTGAAGCCTCAAAGGATGATGACTAGAAATGACTCAAATCCATCGATCTCTTTTGCCTGAAGTTCCTTCGACATGTATAGCTTGATGTCTTTTTTCTAAAGGAATGCACAATTTTTAAGAATCATTATAATCACGTATTCCGCTTCAATAGGCAAGAGCTTTGCCCCTTGTATGATAAATTCTTTACCATTCTCGATTATCATTCATCCAATTATGAGGGCCTTATTCTTTCTACTATCCAGACACCATCAGCAACTAATCTTGCCCACTTTTTTTGCTTCTCCATTTCCACCATAGGCATTCACACCAGGGGTGGAAGGGTGACATTATCCTCCATCATGCCTTTGCTTAGGATGATGGATAGGACTTTGTCTGGTTAGCTTTGCCTTTTGCAATTCTTCCGTCTTGCATGATCTCTATTGGTCTCTCTAGATGGTCTTGGTGACCTTTATCTTGTGATCATAATTTCTCATATAGGCCTCGTTTCACAGCAGTTCCTTGATTCTAGCTGAGACGTTGATTAGATTGGATCAAGTCAAGATTAATCCTTGTGAGAGTTTCAATATCAGTCTTTTGCTTCTTCAGGTTTTTCTTCTAACCTTAATTTTGCCTAAGCCGCCGTGTCAGTTTTTTAGCTTAGCGAGTTCAATTATTTTTCATTTCTTTTTTTTTTTTTTTGCTCTAATTTTTGCCTAAGCCACCCTTTTTGGGTTTTCGATTTAACGAGCTTGCCTTAACTTTTACCTAAGTTGCTCTTTCTGGGTTTTCAACTCAGTAGGCTTTTTCTTCCTTTCTTTTATGCCCTAACTTTTGCCTAAGCTGCCTTTCCAGGTTTTCAGCTTAGCGGGTTTGCCTTAATTTTTGCATAAGCCGTCTTTCGACTTAGCCAGCTTTTATTTATTTTTCTTTTTTTCTTCACATTTGGCTACAAAAGAGTTTGTCTATTCTAGTATCATTTTCTTATACTTCCTCCAAGATAATTGAGACAATTCTATCTGCCTTGATTTTGAAGATGATTAGGGCAATTCTTTGCTCCCTTACTTCTTTTCACTCCTTAAGACGAATGGGCAATTCTTTTACCCCTTGTATGAAGAGTCTGGTATTGTCTTGAGGAATTTCTTCATCTAGCCTTAAAGGCATTATTCCTTGTTCTTTGTAAACATCCATACTAGACAAAGTGGCTAACTTTTTCCATATATCTTGCTTCTTCACTGTTGGTGGCAAAGTTGCTTCTTGGATACCCTTAATGTAAACTGTTGACGGATTTTCTTCTTTCTGACATGTTTTCAATAAACCCAACACTCTCCAATAACAAGTTGAAATGTTGTAAATTGCGTATCAATTTATTCACATTCAAATTCCTCAAAGATTTTTCAATTCGGTAGTTCAATGGTAATGCATTGACATCGTGATTATTCACAATTTCGACTCTAGGCTAGAATCACTTCATTCAAGACTCTCTGTGTATGTGTATGTCTGTGTAGCTAATCATACTTTACTTGTTAAGACTCGAATAACTTTATGCAAATAGAAACTAGTGATTAATCTCTAAAGATAGAATGACTACCATAAGCTCGATTTTCACACCACTCTCCACTAATGTAGGCTAATCACAACATTAAGGATTATTAGGGCTTTGTCAAGCTTGTAATGATAGGTTAGGGTCAAGGTATGATAAAGGAAATTATAAGGTTATCTTACCCATAATCATACAGTAATTCTATATTTTAATCGAGAGCATCAACTTCTTCCATTTGTACCCCCAAACTTTGAGTTTGCACCCACTATGTTTGTTTTGCTTTTTGATTTCGAGTGGCTACACCCCTAAACTTTACGAATAATAGGATTAACATTCTCTTTTCTTTTTCTTTCTTTTTCTTTTTCTTTTTCTTCTTTGCTTTTTGCTCTCTGTTTTTTTTCTTTTTTAGTTCCTCTTTTTTGGAGCTCAAAATTGCACAAAAACTTGTCAACTTCCTTTCATTCCCCTGTAAGCATGGCTCTCAATGCTCTTTTCTAGAATGTTTATATGTTATGAGTGAAAGGTACTATGCAGGAAACAAATTTCAGGGTTAGGGTAAATTTTATGGTTGACAAAGAAAAGGCTTGATTAGGCTCAATAGGGTATACTAGTGACGATCAAGTAAGTATAGGTAGGCTTGAAAGGCTCAATTGATCCAAAGAAGGCCTAAGTCACTTCCTTTATGTTGTGAAGCCTAGGATTTCACCTCGAGTGGTGATCAAACAGATTCTAGAGTCTTGTAAGACCTTAACACCAAGCTTTATTCACATAAAGTTTCTCTAAGTAATACAAAGTTCCATAATCATGGCTATTGTGCTCAAATGATTGAAGAATTAAGAATGAAACTTATCTAGCAAAAAGCGTCAAGCATACAAACAACATAATCTCATGTATTACTAAAAATATATTTCCACTGAGTATCATGATTTTATCAATAATCATTAAATAAATACATAACTCTCGTATCATTCTTAAGACAAAGCATTTCAAAACATCATTATTCTCTCTCTAAATTAGGGATTCTTCCACCATCGATCAAGTCTTTTATCAAACATGCACTTATATGTCATCATTGTTCGACCCTTGGATTAGTCATACTGCTATTGATTTCTATCATTGCTTCTCCTCTGCCTGGCCTCCAAATCTTCTATTTTAATGCCCGAATCACACAAATCTTCAAATGTCTTGATTGGAAAGCCTATAAGCCTATCACTGCTGAAGTTATAGGCTTCATTGATCACCATGTGAACCTGGTCTTTCTCTATAAGCCTTTAGCTCTCCAACAGACTAGATATTATGAGAAAGTCTCGTTAGGCTTTTGACGTGTCGTCTCCAAATCTCTTAAAATTACCCGCAGTTGGGTGTTATGGCGATACTATTCTATGAACTCTTCAAATAGTTCTTCCCAATCTTCTCAGACTCTCTTGGGGAGGTCATGGTACCATACTGCTGTATCATCTTCTAGGGATAGCATGAAGTACTTCATTATGTGCTTCTTTGAGAAAATAGTGGTGGCCATGGTGGCTGCATACTTGTTGACCTAGGTATGACAACCCAAGAGGGGGGGTGAATTGGGTTTTTATTTATAAAAAAGAATTTAGAAAACTTTTCTTGAAAGTTCAAAATTATTTAACTCTTTCTTTGAGAATAAAGATGAAGAAGATGAAAATAGAATGCAATCAAGAGAATAGCAATAAAGTACAATCATAAGTGCAACTAAATATAAAGAGATAGGGATAGAGAGAGTGCAAACTCAATTTACGTGATTCGGGAAACCTTGCCTACGTCCACGGGCTCCTAGCTCCACGAGCTAAGCTTTCCACTAAGTTGTATAAATCTTTACAACTTGCTTGATGAACAACCTCACCAAGACTTTTTCTTCAACTCTTGATAACACCACACCAAGAGTTCTTCTTGATGAACAACCTCACCAAGGCAACTTCCTTCAACTCTTGATAACACCACACCAAGAGTTCTTCTTGATGAACAACCTCACCAAGGCAACTTCCTTCAACTCTTGATAACACCACACCAAGAGTTCTTCTTGATGAACAACCTCACCAAGGCAACTTCCTTCAACTCTTGATAACACCACACCAAGAGTTCTTCTTGATGAACAACCTCACCAAGGAAACTTCCTTCAACTCTTGATAACACATAACAAGAGTTCTCTCAAGGATAACTATTATCCTTTACAAGAATATCTCACTCTCACCACAATACAAGAACAAAGATAATTTTTACAACAAAAGTACAACTCTCTTCAAAGAGTAGATAAAGAATATAAAAGCTCTTTAGACTTGATATTTCTCTTGTTTTTTTTGCTTGATAAAATGCTTGTCTTGCTCTTCTTGAATGCATGGGAGAAGGGCTCCTTTTATAGGCAAATGAGATGAACTTAATCAAGTGAAGACACTATCTTCAAATTTTTTGCCCACCATAAAAACTGTAAACTTATCTGCCATTTTTTTAATGTTCTGTTTGAAATTTGAAAATCTGCAAAACATGAAAGATTTGTATATTTGAATAAGCTTTCCAACGCATCAAGAATCAAGTCATTTGGATATCTGTAGCTCAAGATATGGCTAAAACACCATTCAGTGCTCATGTGACTTGATTTTTCTTTCTTGTGTCAGTCCGTCAAATTGAATGATAATTCTGTCAGCCTTCCGTTTGAAATTTGAATTTCTTCAAAACATAAAAGATCTGCATATTTAAATAAGCTTTCCAAAACATTAAGAATCAAAGAATTTGGATATCTCTATCTTAGGATATGGCCAAAACACCATTCGGTGCTCATGTGAGTTGATTTTTCTTCTCTGTATCAGTCCACCGAATTGCATGTTAATTATGTCGGCCTTCTGTTTGAAATTTGAATTTTTTCAAAACATATGAAATGTTCATCTTTCCAATGCCTCAAGAATCAAGTCATTTTGATTTTTCTAGCTCAAGATATGTCCAAAGGAGTATTCGGTGCTCATGTCAGCTGCTTCCATTTGTCTTTTCAACTTGCATGATGATTTGGACAACCTTGCACTTGAAATTTGAATTTCATTAAAACATATAAAATGTTATAAATTGAGTAACCTTTCCAAAGGCTCAAGAATCACGTCATTTGGATATTTGTAGAGATATATATGACCAATTGATTGAACATTGCTCATGTGTCACATTCCTTGAGTCAATCCTTGTTCTTAAACTTTGGTGCCTTTAACATGTAGTCTTCTCCTTAGCTTCAACACTTCATTTTAATAAGCCTCTTCTTGATTTTAAAATTATTTCAATGATCTTACTCTTGCACATAAATAAACATGTTAGTAAATCTCAATTAATCAATGTGTATTGTTATCATCAAAATTATCATGTAGCCTTAGGGCTAACAATCTCCTCCTTTTTGATGATGACAAACCATTGATTGCTTTAAAATATAATCTAAAATCAAGAATGAAATAAAATCAATAATAAGCAAAAAGAATGGCACTTGTTATGAATATAAGCAATCCAACTCAACTATTTCTCCCCCTTTTGTTATCATCAAAAAGATGTAATCAAATTAACTACTCCCCCTAAATATATTCTCTCCCTAAATATATTCTCCCCCTTAACATATGCTACCATTCAAAGATTATCATATTAAAGCAAAATTAAGACATATCCAACATGCCTAATTCTCTTCTAATTATGCAAAATCTATCTTGACTAAGGGGTTTAGTAAATATATCGGCTAATTGTTTATCGGTGGGAACAAATTCTAAAGAAATATTACCTTTTTGCACATGATCTCTAATAAAATGATGTCTAATCTCTATATGCTTAGTCCTAGAGTGTTGTATGGGATTTTTTGAAATGTTGATGGCACTTGTATTGTCACATTTGATGGGAATATGATCAAATACCACACCATAATCTTTTAAAATTTGTTTCATCCAAAGAGATTGTGCACAACCAACTTCCTACTGCAATATACTCGGCTTCCGCGGTTGATAAGGCAACAGAATTTTGTTTTCTACTAAACCATGAGACTAATGCATGTCCTAGAAAATGGCAAGAGCCACTAGTGCTCTTTCTATCAAGAAGACTTCCAGCAAAGTCCGCATCAGAATAACTAATTAGATCAAAATTATCACACTTAGGATACCAAAGACCTAGATTTATAGGTTCCAAGAAGATATCTAAATATCCTTTTGACAGCTTTAAGGTGAGATTTCTTTGGACAAGATTGAAATCTAGCACACATACACACACTAAACATAATATCAGGTCTACTAGCAGTTAAATACAAAAGAGAGCCAATCATACCTCGATATTTTGTTACCTCAACATCTTTTCCTTTCTCATCTTTGTCAAGCTTGGTTAATATACCCATAGGTGTGTTATATGTCCTTGAATTATCCATGTCAAACTTCTTGAGAAGATCTCTTGTGTATTTAGCTTGATTAATGAAGATCCCATCTATTGATTGCTTGATTTGAAGTCCACGGAAGAAATTTAATTCTCCCATTAAGCTCATTTCAAATTTTTGTTGCATGCACTTGGAAAATTCATCACACATAGAGACATTAGTAGCACCAAATATAATATCATCAACATAGATTTGAACAATTAATAAATCATCATTTTTTGGTTTAACAAAAAGAGTAGTATCA
>SNVD02002862.1:0-10033 GCA_013180625.2 Boswellia sacra | reverse complement strand
TAATTAAACTGAATACGAAGGCAAATAAAGAATAACACAACACAATATTAAATGAATTGAAAATTCAATGAGAGACACTTGGTTAAGGGTTCTTTCTCTGCCACAAGATATGAATTTGGGAATTAACATAGAATTGTAATCCAATTACAGCATTGAAGTTATCAACCGTAGATAACAACAAGCTCTGTTATCCCAAACGTTCCTTACTTTGTTGTTAAATAAAACAAGCTCTTTATTTAATCTCTATCCATTAAACAACCTAGAATAAGCTCTCTGAGTTTAATTCAATGGATGCATTACGATGAGAAAGATAGGTTGATCTAAGCAATAAACACACAAGCTCGGATTATTTAACTTAGGTTGTATTCTCCAATTGCCATCTCTGATCACAATTTTGCTACTAAGGATTAGAAATTCAAGACAATTACGGATCAAGATTTCTAATATAGCAATAGATAGCAACCAGATTATATTCAGTTGGCCATTCCAAATACAATCAGCAAGCAATTATAAGCATTAGGTATGGGAAAATACAAGCAACTTCAATTAGAGAATTGGATAACAATTTCTTACACAATCAAATCACAAAATACATATCAAGGGCTTTGAAATCACCCTCAACCAATTCAGATTTAGTTACACATATTCAATCAGAATAACAAATACAATACAGAGAAATTCCAGAATTGAAACGGAAAGAAAGAACTTAGCAAATTCTTTGAAAATCTTCTTTGTAGATGAATCTTCTTGGAATTGTAGTTCTTCCTCTTTCCAAGCTTCCTTTCTCCTTCAAGAACTCCAAGAGATGAAAGAATTCCAGAGCTGCAGCCTCCACCACGTTCTCCCCTCTTCAAGGTATGAAAATAAAACCCTAAAATGTGTTTAAATACTCTGCTACAGTAACGTGCTACAGTGTCCCGTATTATACATGCTACAGTGATGTGTGGAATTACATTTCTACACTTCTCACACTGTTTTGATTACAACTTTCGGTACACTGAATGGATTCATAAACCGTAAATTTCTCCCAAAAAGTAGACTTCGAGAGCTTTTCAACGGTATATGATATGTCATCGGGTTCATTGTATATCAATACAATTAAATCAGAGAAGATGGCTGACTAGCAGAGGTGAAAATGAAGGGTTTTACTCCATTTTTGTGCAAGTTGCTCCAAAACTCCTACAAACATCAAAAACACACAAAAACATAAAAATACCAAGGAATATAGCAAAAAACATGGACGAATTGATATGAAAATGATATATAAATAGCACTATCAGTGTTGTTTTTGTCTGTCGAATTTTATTTCTTTCTTGTTTCGTTTGATCTGATTATCAATGTTGTTTTTTTGTGTTGTTGTTGTTTGTTGATTTTGTTTGTTTTAATTTCAAGTTTTCTTTTTGACAAACCAGATGACTACCCATGATATAAGCACACGTGGAAGACAAGTGTGGAGGTTTTGTCAACCTCCGCCGACAGTATATCTGTACTTTTCATGCTTCACGTGGGAGACACGTGTGGCGGTTTTGTCAAACCCCACCGAAGTTTATCATCCTGTTTCATGCACACGTGGGGAGACAGTCGTGTAGGTTTTGTCAAAACCTCGCCGGAAAGCATATCTCATTTTTTCAAATCTTGGGGTGATAAATCTGCATCGAGCAACTCCCACCGAAATAATGTCTCCATGTGTCAAATTTGAGAGTTTTACGTGTGTATATATCCATGCTGCATATTTTGAAATGTCCTTTTATAACCTGTCTTGCACTTGAATCGCATAATACCTAACGTACATCATTGTCTTACACAAGTTTAGAGCACTTTTAGAAATGGAGAAAGCACCAATTCGGCGATTCCAAAATATATGCGTATTTTGTGGATCGCAATTTGGTAAAGATGGAGAGTTTACAACAGCAGTTCTTGATCTTGGTAGGACATTAGCTGCGAGGGGTATTAATTTGATTTATGGAGGGGTAGTCTTGGGTTAATGGGGTGTGTGTCAACAGCTGCATCCCTAGGAGGGAGCAAAGTTCTCGGCATGATCCCTAAACCATTAGCTGTACGAGATATCGTAGGCAACACCATGGGGGAAGAGTTACAGGTTTCTAGTATGCATGAGCGTATTGCACATATGGTCATTAAATCTGAAGCATTTATAGCTTTGCCCGGTGGTTATGGTACATTAGAGGAGATATTTCAAATCACCTCTTGGGCACAGCTAAACATCCATAGGAAACACATTGGTTTGTTAAATGTCAATAATTTTTTTGATGGTTTGTTGTCTTTTCTTGATCATGCAGTAGAAAAAAACTTCATCTCACAGTCGGCGAGGCAAATCCTGGTTACAGCTTCAACTGCAGGGGAGTTAATTGACAAATTACAAGCATTCGTCTATTCGCCTGATCCAACAATAGCTCGGATAGATTGGTTTGGAGAAGGCAATAAGAGGCGTAAAATGGATTTAACGCTCCATCTGTAATCTCTATCTGCTGGTTTGCTTCATTTTCGTTTGCTTTCTCTTTATTGTGTTTATTTGAGTTGAGATTTTTTTTTCAGGTTGTTTCTTTCACCCCAGGTAATATTTTCTAATCTTGGCTTTTAGAGTGGTGGCTTAAAAAGTTCAAGTTCTTTTGAAACGCATTCTGGATTTCTTTAATCCATAATGGCTGAATAAGGAGGCTAACTTCTAAACTTTTTAAACCCATTCTAAATGACTTGTTTGTGTTTGCTGATTTGTTGGACTTTATTATTTTCTGAGTAAGTTTAGTTTTATGTAATTTGGAGTTGTGTGTTTTTGTTTTTACCAGTTTCGATTCGAAAAAAAAACATTGTGGAAAACCTGAGAATGGCAGAATATGGGGTTTTCTTAACTCTTGAAACGCATTCTCTCTCAATAAATCTGTAGTTTGTTTATTTCATGTTGTTTGAAGTGTCTTGGTTCTTGTTTTGTTCTTTCATAATAAAGGTATATAGGCTGGAAACCTTAAGTCTGCGGGCTACTGGTCCTAAGGATTGTTGAAATATACAATCTTGACTCAGGTGTAACAACGCCACGTACCTCTTTTCTTGCATTTTGTGGGTCGATGATAAGATAATGATCGAATTAAGAATAACTCTTGGAAAATGATAAATGATGCATGGATCTGTGTGCTTGAAAGGTTTATTGGTTTTCGCTTTGCTTTTGATTCCTTGCGCAACATTGAGCACTGAGCTATTATCACTGAGTTATTTGTTCACTTAGAGAAAGTTTATGTAATTAAATGTTTCTTCAGATTTCAATGAATTCTAGAACTTGTTTGATGGTCACTCGAGGCGAAATCCTAGACTGTGCAACATTGGGGAAATGATTTAGGCCATCTTTGGACCGTTTGAGCTTTAATAGCCAACCTTGACTGAAATTGATCCCTAGTTACCCCTTTGAGCCTCTGTAAGCCTTTTTCTTTGTTAACTCACTAAAAGATTTCCTAACCTCAAATGAAATTGTTCCAAACAGTTTATCCCTTACCTATGAGCATGTAGATCATTCACAATTAAATTCTAAGCTATGTTCTGGTTTTGGGAAGTTAGAGGAGGTGGGATGTGTCATGAGCAATGCAAGTGAGTCCTATTGTGTTTGTAAAAAAAAAAAAGAAAAAAAGAAAACAAAAGCCAATCTGTACTTATCGTCCACGTACTTACACATTGAGGACAATGTTGTTTATGTGTGGGGAGGGAGGATGGAAGTGTACACAAAAAAAAAAAAGAAAGAAAAAAAAAACTGAGGAAAATAAACAAAAAGTAAGAAGAATAAGAGGATCGTATCACCCTTAAGGGTTCTTAAAAAGAAAGAAAACACTACTAAAGTGTGTTTGGTCGGCGTGGGTAGTTTCTCTGTTTGTTGTCGCAAAAAAAAAAGAAGATAGCATGTTCTAAATAAGGTTTTGGGAGGAGAACCTGGAGAATTGAAATGAAGTTGTGTTATAGGGTTGAGCTCTACATAGTCTTGAATGATTTATGTGTTTGTGGGTGATTTGAGCCAAATTATTATCCTTTATCATACCTTCACCAAAGCCAAACGTTACAAACTTAATAAAGTCCTACTTGATCCTTGGTGTTGTGCATGTCTACATTAGTGGAGAGTGACTTGAAAAGCAGGTCTATAGAGTTCATTTATACACACATCTTCAATATTAAATATGATTCATTTTTATGTATAAACTCATCCGGGTTACAAGTGATGAGGTGAGAATGGCTCTACACACACACACTTGAGGAATTGAAGTGAAGCGAAACTAATCCTTGAGATGAAATTCTTGATCAAGTGCATTATTTTGAAGTTTTCCTTGGGGTATAATTAAGTACAATCTTTGAGGCCTATTTGCAAGATGAAGCATTTGTGTGTTTTAATTTTTTGTTGATTCTGTTTCGGTTTAGTTTTATTTCATATTGTCGTAGTTGCGCGAGGACTAGCAAAGTCTAAGTGTGGGGGAATTTGATAAGTGTCTATTTATATATCATTTTCATATCAATTCGTCCATGTTTCTTTGCTATATTCCTGGTATTTTTATGTTTTTGTGTGGTTTTTGATGTTTGTAGGAGTTTTGGAGGAACTTACACAAAATTGGAGTAAAACCCTTCATTTTCACCTCTGCTAGTCAACCAATTTCTTTGGAGTTGATTGTATTGATATACAATTAACCGGATAACATGCTATATACCATTGAAAAGCTCTCGAAGTCTATTTTCTGGAGAAATTTACGGTTCACGAATTTATGTAGTGTACCAAAAGTTATGATAAAAATGGTATGAGAAGTGTGTATTTGTAATTCCATATATCACTGTAGCATGTATTAAATACGGGGCACTGTAGCAAGTACTTTGTAGCAGAGTAATTTAAACACATTTTAGGGTTTTATTTTCATAACTTGAAGAGGGGAAAACGTGGGAGGAGGCTGCATTTCTGGATTTCTCTCATACCTTGGAGTTCTTGAAGGAGAAAGAAGATTTTGAAAGAGGAGGAACTACAATTCCAAGAAGATTCATCTACAAAAGAAGATTTTCAAAGAATTTGCTAAGTTCTTTCTTTCCTTTTCAATTCTGGAATTTCTCTGTATTGTATTTGTTATTCTGATTGAATATGTGTAACTAAATCTGAATTGGTTGAGGGTGATTGCAAAGCCCTTGATATGGATTTTGTGAGTTGATTGTGTAAGAAATTGTTATCCAATTCTCTAATTGAAGTTGCTTGTATTTTCCCATATCTAATGCTTATGAGTGCTTACTGATGGTATTTGGAATGGCCAACTGAATATAATCTGTTGTTGTCTATTGCTAGATTAGAAATCTTGATCCGTAATTGTCATGAATTTCCACTCATTAGTAGCAAAATTGTGATCAGAGATTGCAATTGGAAAATACAACCTAGGTTAAATAATCTGAACTTGTGTGATTATTGTTAGATCAACCTATCTTTCTCATCGTAATGCTTCCATTGAATTAAACTCAGAGAGCTTGTTCTAGGTTGTTTAATGGATAGAGATTAAATAAAGAGCTTGTTTTATTAAACAACAAAGTAAGGAAAGATTGGGATAACAGAGCTTGTTGTTATCTACGGTTGATAACTTCAATGCTGTAATTGGATTACAATTCTATGTTAATTCACAAAATCATATCTTGTGGCAGAGAAAGAACCCTTAACCAAGTGTCTCTCATTGATCTTTCATTCAAATTAACTTCTGTTTTGTTATTCTTAATTTGCATTCTTATTTCATTTAGTTAATCATTCAACAAAACCCCCCTTGTTTAGTTTATCGTTGTTGGAAAATAACGAATTCAATTAGAATCAATCCTCGTGGGAACGATATCTACTTATCACTTTATTACTTGTGCGACTAGTATACTTGCTAGTTTCGAACGCATCAACCACACAAAAACATAAAAATACCAAGGAATATAGTAAAGAAACATGGACGAGTTAATATGAAAATGATATATAAATAGACACTTATCAATAAACACTAAAATTTCACTCAAATTCGAATTCAAAACTTCCTCCCTTGAACACACAACTTTGGGGCCTTAAATAACTTGGAACAACCCTCCAAGCATAGGTAAAAGACAATAATTAAATGATTTCAACAATTACAGCTCAACTACTACATTGACAACTCAATTATTGACTAAGACTCATAAGTAAACACATTAGGTAATAAAAGCACAACCAACTAAGCTAGAAATTCAAATTCCAACCAACTAAGCAATAAAATTCAAATTCTAGAGTAGACTTTAATACACCATTAACTATGAACCAGCTGTGAAGAGATAGTCATAGATTCCTGCAGACAACTCCAAATGACACATTGACAAATGTGTTAGAAAGCTGACTTCAAGATCTTTTATAGCCACAAATCTTGACATTTAATTCTCTGCACAGCAATATCAGTTCTTTTACGAAATTACCCCTCATTCAGGTTCATGTGCACTCTTGACCATTGTAATAATTTGCACCCCTTGATGATCTATCATGAATCCCATGGATTGCAACACTCCTGTGTCAAGCTCCCCTGGTTGAGAAAGACTCGACCTCGAGTCTTGGTTGTTGTTTTCACCAAGATAAGGACTAAGGTCAGAGACATTGAATTTGTTGGAAACACCATAATGCTCATGTAGCTCAACTTTGTAAGCATTCTCTCCAATGCGTTGTAAGACTTTGAATGGTCCATCAGCTCTAGGCTTTAACTTGGCATATTTGCCTGGAGGAAACCTTTCCTTTCTAAGGTGTATCCACACTAGATCTCCTTCTTTGAACTCAGAAAACTTCCGATGTTTGTTTGCTGTAGCTTTATACTTCTCATTTTGCTTCAAAATCTTCTCTCGAACTTGTTCTTGCAGCTTCTTGATGTTCTTAGCCCTCTCCTCTGCATCATTGCTAAATTGAGTTTTGGAAGGAATAGGAGCTAAATCCAAAGGACTTATTGGATTCTTGCCATAAACAACCTCAAAAGGACTATGACCAGTGGTTTGACTTAATAATCTATTGTAAACAAACTCAACTTGAGGTAAAACAAGATCCCATTGCCGTAAATTCTTACCAACATAACTCCTCAGAAGATTTCCGAAACTTCTGTTGATAACTTCAGTTTGTCCATCTGTTTGAGGATGATGAGATGAACTAAAGTTAAGTGTAGTCCCTAGCTTTCTCCATAGTGTACGCCAAAAATGAGATAAGAACTTTGGGCGATCTGAGACTATGGCCTTAGGAATGCCATGCAATTTCACAATCTCCTTGAAGTACAAATCGGCCATATGAGTCGCATCATTTGTCTTGTTACAGGGGACAAAATGAGCCATTTTAGAAAATTGGTCAACCACCACCATGATTGAATCTTTGTTTCGCTGTGTTCTAGGCAATCCTACCACAAAATCCAAGCTAATATCTTCCCACGGATAATTAGGAATAGGCAATGAAGTGTACAAACCAGTGTTCTGCCCATGACTTTTTGCCACATGACAAATTGTACACCTCTTCACGTGCTTCATCACATCCCTTTCCATCTTCGGCCAATAGAAGTTTTCCTTCACAATAGCAATAGTTTCTGTCTCTCCCAAATGACCTAAAGCCACCGCCATGTGCTTCTATTAATGATTAATGCTCTCAAGGAACATTGAGGAATACACAATTGGTTTTGGCCTTGATAGATACACCATCCTGCCAAAACAAATGGTAGATGAAACCATTACGAGTTACTCCATATTTTTGCCGAAATCTGGATCACCCTTGTAAAGCTCTTTTAAAACCTCAAACCCAATAACATTCACTTGCATAGAGGTCAGCAAAGAATGTTTTCGGCTTAAGGCATCAGCCACCACATTTTGAACTCCAGATTTATGCTTGATGGTAAAGTTGAAAGCTTGAAGAAACTCGACCCATCTGGCATGTCGAACATTAAGTTTCTATTGGTTGTTGATGAACTTCAAAGCTTCATGGTCAGAATATAGAACGAATGGTTTTGGCAAGAGATACTGACTCCAATGCTTCAAAGCTCGACAAATAGCATACAACTCATTGTCGTAAGTTGAGTACTTTTTGCGAGATGCATTCAATTTTTCACTAAAGAAAGCAATTGGTCTGCAGTTTCTTGGCTAATAACATACACCTGGAACAAGATCAGTGCAATGTTGTTGTCTCATCATTGGAGAAGGCCTGGTGGTGTATCGTCTCATCTGGTTACAACATCATTGTATTCTTCAAGAAGATACTTCATCTCCAAAGGCGGTTCGTTACTAACTTCATTTTCTTCTAACAACAAGAACACATAAATTTCACTTCCCCTCTCCAACTCTCTTCTACATTCTGGTTGGGTAAGCAAGAGTGCGATGTGTCGCTTCCCCTTTAAGTAGTAGTTTTAGGAATCCTACCTTCTAACTTCGAAGGACCCAAAATAACTTTGACCCCATCTTTAAAGAATGTTAAGTATTCCTATAGCTATCATGCATTACTTTCCTATCATACTGCCATGGTCTACCAAGAAGTAAATGACAAGCATCCATAGGAACAACATCACACCATATTTCATCTTTATACTTTTCCCAATAGAAAATGAAACAAGGCAGCGTTTGTTTACCTTGATCTCGTTATCTTTCCGCAGCCATGAAATCTTGTAAGGTTGAGGATGCTTCTCTGTTTGAAGGCGAAGTTTATCAATCATCTCTGTAGACACCACATTTTCAAAGCTGCCACCATCAATAATAACATTGCACACCTTACCATGAGAAGTGCATCTGGTATGGAAGATATTTTTGCGAAGCCAATCATCTTCTCGTTCTTGGGCAATATTCAAACTCCTTTGAATAATAAAGAGAGAATCACCTTGATCTGCATAAGTGGCTTCCTCTTCATCAGCAAATTCTGGATTACTGAAATTGATCAGGGCATCTGTCTCTATCCTGTCTCTTATACACATCTAGATGTGTATAAGAGACAGCTCTATCTCTTCATCACTTTCTTCCTCTACTAGTGTTACAATTTTACGATTAGGACACTCGGAAGCAATATGTCCATAGCCTTGGCATTTGAAACAGCGACGGGAACTAGCATTTGAAGAGCTTTGGGCTTGTTTGGAACTATTACCTTGCTCATTCTTTGAAGAAGCTGTTGGGTTTGTTTTCAGACCTGTTTTAGGCTTAGGATAAGAACTACTGCCACGATTGGGAGTGCCATCGTGATTAGCAAAACGAGAGTTGCGAACGTGTGCCTCTTTAAGCTGTTTCTCCACTCTAAGAGCAAGCCTACACACATCATTGTAGGACCAGTAGGGTTGCAATTGGACCACATTGCAGATTTCAAATCTCAATCCCCCAAGAAAACGTGCTATGGTTTGTTCTTCCGGTTTGGTCAGATCGCATTTCATCATCAAATTATCAAATTCTGCCACATATTCTTCCACAGATAACTCTTTTTGCCTGAAATTGTGAAACTTAAGAAAAACATCTTGCCTATAATTTTCAGGCAGAAATTTCCTCTTAAGCTCTCTTTTCATTTTCTCCCATGTCAAAATTCGACCTCTGCCCTCTCTTTCTCTTTGTTTCTTCAAATTCTCCCACCATAAAGAAGCATACTTCTTTAGCTTGATTGTAGCAAGCTTGACTTCACGAATTTCAGGCACATTTTTGTATTCAAAAATACGCTCAACCGTATTAAGCCAATCAATGAACTCATCAGGATGCATTCTTCCTTCAATTTCTGGAATGTCAACCTTCACATCAAAATCTTGGAAGAAATGATTTCGTAATTCATGAGGAGGAGGTGGAGTGCTATCACTAGATGCTTCGCTACGCGGATTGTGAAACAGATTATCATCATCATGGACTGCATTTTCCCATTCGTCACCATTTTCACCCCTATCTTCTTGATTTTTCGTTACCTCCAAACGTTGCTGGACTTGCTGGAGCTGCCGCCTGAGATCTTCAATGATCAAATCTTGTTCGTCTCTTTGAGGAGGAGGCGGTTGGCTAGTAGAAGCAGCCTTGCGAGTGCGACCAGCCATTGAACCAAAAG
>SNVD02002860.1:0-10081 GCA_013180625.2 Boswellia sacra | reverse complement strand
CCAATTGCGCCCGTTCGTTAGGCGCGCCCGCCACTAGGCTTAGCTCGCCAACGTCTCGGCCGCAAATGTCGATTGAGCCGCCGGTCGGTGGCGACGAGGCGAACGAGCGAGTCTGCGACAGAGAGAGAGCGAGAGCGAGAGAGGGGGACAGAGAGAACGGGCGAGAGAGGAAACAAAACAACTTCATAATCAAATTACACACTCGCGCCCGAGCGCCGTCAACGGGCGCACGTGTTATTTGGAGCGATAAATTGGCTACTTGTGAGCGTGGGCGCGCGCCGCTGCAAAATCCGGCGCCGAGCCTTCGGTGCGCGACAAATAGATTTTAGAGCTCAGGAATGAGAAATCGGCCGCCCGCTTGGGGTTCGAGCGCGCGCCCTCCGGCTCGCGTGTTAATGTTTCCGTGTCGGTGATTTTGCACTCTTTCGCTCGGCCGCTTTGTGCGCCCGGCCGCCTGAGCTCGTCGTCGGCGTCGCCACTCTGCGCCCACCGGATCAGTGACCATTGCGGTCGCGCGCCTGTGACGTAATGAGGGCCCGCGACGGGCGCAATCTGGAGGCGACTAAAAAATAAATTGCCTCCCAGATGAGTCATGTGGGCGCGGCGGAAGCGGCGCCAAGACAATCGAGTTGTTGTTGTGTGCCGACAAGGCGCCGCTTGCCTAAAGAGGCGGAATAACATTATTACTGTCATTAATTTTGTCAGTATTATCGTGTGCGCCTGTCAACGTGGTCGTGGTGGTCGCCGGCGGCGCCCAGGGCTTGGAATCGAGCGCGACCGAGGGCGCGCGCCTCGAGTGGCGCCCCCGCACCGGAAGCGGCGCCGAGTTGAGGCGTCAGGAGTTGTGGGGGCGGGAGATTGTGCGGGGCCTGCGAGTGGGCGAGTGGGCGGCGGGCCGGCCGGACGGACGGGCGCAACTCTTCAGCGTCCAGACCAATTTGTACGTGAGTCAATCGCGCGCAATTTGTAGGCTAATGAGCGCGAGACAGAGGCGCGCCAGTGGGCGGCCGAATTTTGCGTCGGCGAGCGAACGACCACGACGACGTCCACGACCACCACGAGCACGACGAGCACGACGAGCACGACAAGAAAGAGCCAAGAAAACGCCGGCCAGGGCGCCGAGCAAAAAAGTTAATTACATTAGATTACAAGAGCGACGACGCTATCTCGTGCCGGCGATCTCGTGGGCGTGCAGCGAGTCGCTGGCGGCCGGCCGGCCGGCGGGCGCACTTCGGACGGCCGCTCGAAGCGACGGGCGCGTGTCGACGTGTTGTCAATCGGTGGATGTCAATCGAGCGCGCGCATTTGTTATTTTGTGCTCGGCCAACCACTCGACTCGACTCAACTCGACTCGACTCAACTCTAACTAAACTGGAATAAACTAGACTAAACCAAACTAGAACTCAACTCCAATAGGACAACCAACACTCGAGTCCATTCGTTATGATCAATCAATTGATTGTGTTAATTTGTTAAATGCGAGCAACGGACACGCGCGACGTGCGCGCACCAGTCGGACGCAGTGCGCGAACGCCCCTAGGTAGCGGCACAGTGCGCGCGCGCGCGCGAGGCCGTATAGAGTCGGCGGCGGGCGGAGGAGGCCAATTCATTTTTATGGCCACTTGTGCGCAATCATTAGCAGCGCGGGCGCGGCGTCTCGAGGCGTCGACAACTCAAACAAACGCGCGAGCGCAACTCTCAAGCTCGACGTGTGCGCGTCTAGCGCGCCGAATGAATCGTAAATTATTGACAGAAGTTGTCCGCTGGGAGGCCGGACGGGCGTCTCAATTATTCGCGCCGGCTGGTGCGCCAGGCCAGGCGCCAATCAGCCGCCGGCGGGCGCAGAAATGAGATTAACATGGCGCCGCTCGGGGCGGCTCGGCTGTGAGGCGCCAACACTCGGCGCGCGCATTCAAAAGTGTGCGGCGCCGCGGCGGCCGGTGGCGCTCGCCTACCTGTCGGTGTGAGCGCTGATTAAATAGTGATCGCCGGATTAAACGGAGCCCATCGTCTTCCTGGTCCTCGTGTCTTCGACGTCGACGTCGTCGTGGTCGTCGTCGTCGTCGTCGTCGTCGTGGTCGTCTTCTTGGCTGGCGGCGCTCGGCCTAACTCGAGTTTGATTGCTCTCGAGTGGTGGGCTCGTGTGGGGGCGACTGATTGGCGGCGCCAGACGAGCTCGCAAGCTACGCCAAGGTAAACAAGAGCGCGCACTCGGCTGCGCTCAGTGGCGCAATCAATGGGCCAGCGCTGATGAGCGGGCGCGCGGTTGAGTTCGAGATGGAAAAGTTGAAAAGTACGCTCGCGGCGATCGGGCGGCGCGTCGAGTGGGCGCGTGCCAGCGGCCGAGCGAGCGAGCGGACGGCCGGGCGGGCGGGCGCACAAGTGGTCGTCGAGTGAGTTGTTTTTTCACCGCAAACAAAAGCCGCCCCAGTTGAGGTGCGCCCTCAGTGGCGCCCGCCCGGCGCTCATTAGCCTGCCGTTTGCCCTTTGGCACTGTCTGCGCGTGTGAGTGTGTGTGTGTGTGCGCGAGTGTCGCTTTACTTGAGCTCACTAGTCGGCGTCGTTTGGGCCGCGCGCCAGTGACGAATCGCTCGGCCTGGAGATAAATTTCGCCGGCCCGCCCCCTCGGCGAGAGCCATAATTTTGTCCGCCGGCGAGAGTGTGTTACATAACATCCGGCTGGTTGGGCGACAAGCGCGCGCTCGACATGACGTCGGCGCGGTGAAAGTCGCACGGACGAGGAGAAGACAATATGTGCGCGCCGGGCGATCAGAGTGGCGCCGGGGTTTACGAAAACAAATAAAGAGTAAAAGTGCGCCACGCGACGGCTCGCGAATCAATATAACCGCAACGCAGATATTTTGCGGCGACGTCGTCGTGGTCAGTGGTCCGTGGCTCGTCCGGCGTCGTCGTAGGCGCCTGCCCAAGATCCCAGCGGTGGGCTTAGCCCGGCGGCCGCCAATCGAGATGAGTGATGATTGCGCGCCGCCTCGCCGGCCCAAATCCAGCGGCGGTGTAATGAAAAAAGCGCCACCGAGAAAAGGCCGCAATATAAATCAACGACACGCCCGCACCGGCCAACAATGATGAATGACGCCCACGCGAGGCCCGGACGCCGCGGCCCGCCCCCGCGCGCGCTCATCACCGCCACCGCTGGGCTCGTCTCACCACTCGCTCCGGAGCTACTCACCTCAATTGGCTGTGCTCGGCGCCGCTGTCGGGCGTGGCGGCGGCGCCCGTGGGCTGCGCGCCGGCCGCGAGCGCGGGCGCCGAGCTCTGCGACTGTTGCTGGCAGCGCTCTTGTCGCTGCTGCTGCTGCTGTTGCTGCTGTCCTTGCGCCTCGAGCTCGTAGAAACTCGCCACTTCCAGCGCCAAGTGCTCGCCCACGCCCATCAATTTGGTGGGCGCGGGCCCCGCCGCTCCTCGACGCGGTCGGCCGTCCGCCAACGCGCTCAGCTCGGCGGGCCGGGCGGGCGTTGGGTGTGGCGGGACGGGCTCGTAGGCGGAGCCCCGCGCGACGCGCTCGCAGTACTGCGCGACCCCTTCCGGTGGGCGTGGCGGCGAGCCCGAGGCGGGCGACCAGGGCGACAGCTCGTCGCTGTCGTCGAGCTCTGGCTTGCGCTCGGCGCGCGGCCTCTTGTTGCGCGCGGCCGCCGACTTCCGGCGCTTGAGTGCGGCGGTGGCGGCGGGCGACTTCTTGGCGGCCGATTGGCTTCGTGTTGGAGTGCGAGAGTTTGGGTGTTTGCGGAGATGACACAGAGTCGAGTGTTAGTGTGTCAGTGCTGCGACTGCGGAAGAGGCGAACGAGACGAGTGTGTGGTCGACTGGTTAGCGAGCGCGCGGCCACCAGTTTGCGTGTGCGCGTCGAGTTTGGTGGCGCGAGTGACTTGCATAAATGAGGCGGGCGCGCGCGTGGTCGTGGTCGTGGTCGTGGTCGTGGTTGTGTAATGCGACTCGAGCGACAAGTTCAAGAACATGGCGCTCGGTGTGGCCGTCGCCGTCGCCGCCGCCGCCGCCGCCGCCGCCGCCGAAACACTGCAGATGCGGGCGGATCGATCTGTGGCGCCGCAACAATTGGCTGCCCTCCGAAGGCGAGCGCCAAGACGCCGCCGACGCGAATCCCGACAAACCAGAGCGCTCGCTCATCTCTCTGGCGCTCTGATTAGCCTCGAATTGGAAGCCGGCGCCGCGGTCGCCGAGTTCACGACACTCTACACGCAGCCTAGAGGTCGTCGGGCTGGCGCCTAATCAGCGGCGCGCATCAGCCGCGGCTCGACTCGATTAGAGCTCGCGCGCGCGCGCGACCCACTCGACTGGCCACTGCTGACAATCGGCCGCGAATCCTCTGGCCAATATTATCTAACACGACATCTCGCGCGCGCGCCACGCAACTCTGGCCGCGGCCAGCCGACCAGTCGGCCGCCCCCGCGTCAGCGAGTGCGTTGCGCAACGCGCGCGATGATGCAAATGCCGCCCGCCGCCCGCCGCCCGCCAGCCCAGCCACTCGCCGTCTCACTCGCTTGGCGACGGATATAAAAATTCCATCAGTGAGCCTGAGCTTCCGGGCGAGTTACTTGAGCGTGGCGGCGGCGGCGGCGGCGGCGGCGGCGCAAAGACGAGCGCAAGGCGACAGCGAACATGAGCGAGAGTATGAACATTGTGGGCGCCACTTTGCGTCGGCGGGCCGCAAATTGAAATCTCCGGCTCGGCTTTGGCCGCGCGCGCGCGCGCGCACTCGACAGCTCATAACTCATAATCGTCTGCTCGGTCGAGGCGGCGCTCGGGCCAGGTGACAACTGTTGAGCGGCTCGAGAGGGACGCCGATGACGACGACGACCACGGCAACGACCACGACCACAACGACTCTCTGGCCACAGAAGTCTCCACTGAAACTCAACTGAACTCAGCTGAACTCACCTCTTGGGCGCCGATGATTTCGCGACGTCTGCGCCGATTGCGGGGGCGACCAGGGCGGCTGGGGCGGCGGGGGCGGCGGCCTGCAGGCGAAAGTGGCGCCCGTCTGGCTGGCCGGCCGCTGGGCAGTGAGCGGAAAAGTGCTCGTCGCCGGCAGAGTTTAGACTCGCCTCACTCGCTAACGAGCTGGCGTGATTGTGGTGCTGGCAGTTGGTGGCGTTGGCGGTGTTTGAATTGCTGTAATCCGAAAACTGTCCGTCGGCGGCGCCCGACGAGTAAGTTGTCCCGAGTGAGGCGGGCGCATATTTGGCGCCGCCCTGATTTGGCTGCCCCGGCCACGGCTCACTGAACTGCGCACCGCCGCCCGGCCCGCCCACGCCGTCGCCACTTCTGGGCGCCGGCGCGTACGGCTGATTGTTTGCGCTCGAGTGATAGTCGGCGGCGGCGCCCACGAACTCGTTAGTCTGATAGGCGCCGGCCGACTGGCTGGCCGTCTGGTAGGCCTCGCTCGTGTCGGACTCGTGGGGCCGCGCGCCCTCGGCCGCCGAGTAGGCGTACGTGGCCGAGTGCGGCTCCGAGTGATACTGAAGGGTTGCGTCGGCCGACGAGCTCACGGTGGTGGCGGCCGCCGCTACGGCCGCTATTTGACTTGCGTAACTCGTCTGCGCCTGCTGGTGGTGGTGGTGGTGGTGGTGCTGCTGCTGGTGCTGGTGCTGCTGCGGGTAGTGACTCGCGTACTGCTGCTGGTAGTGCTGGTGCTGGTGCTCCAGGTGGTGCTGCTGTTCGCCTGGGTAATGCTGTTGGTGCTGGTGAGGGTGGTTGTGATGCTGGTGGTGTTGCTCGTGCTGGTGCGGGTAGTGGCCAAGCTGGTGGTCGTAGTGCGGGTACTGGTGGGCGTGCGAGTGGTGGTAGTTGATGAGCAGCTGGTGGTGCATGTGGTTCACGTTGACCTGGTCCATCTGGACGGCGGCCGCCGCCGCTGCTGCCGCCGCCGCGGCTGCGGCCGCCGCCACGGCCGCCGATTGGCCGCCCTCGCCGGCCACGACCATTGGGTGCTGCTGAAGGGACGCCATCGAGTGGGGGCGTCGAGCGCCGCTCGGCCGACACAAGTGCGATATGCGCGCCAATTGGGATGTGCAACGACGAGCGGCCGCAGCCGACAGATTGCGAATTCAAAACAGGTGCGCGCCTTGTGCAAGATCCAATTGCACTGGTTGCATACTAATCGGCCGGACTGGCGGCCGCTCGACGCGCTCGTGTGTGGCGCGCGCAATTAGTGCTTGTAATTATTGTGGCTGTCAATCATTTGTGCGCCCGTCTGGTGGCCGACGTCGAGCGGAGTCTTGGGCGAGAGACGCGCGGTGCCGACTCGGCTCATCGATTGGAGTTCGCTCTAGGCTCGTCGGCTCGCTCGCGACTATTCAGACTCGTTCTCTTCGCGCCTCTTGACTTGAACTTGGACTTGGACTCGCACTCGCACTTACACTTGCGCCTCGGTTCGATCTCTTGTATTTGGTCGCCACGTGTCCCACTCGTCACTTTGGCACTCGTTCTCGATTCTCGACGACGACCAAGACGACGTCGACGAGCGAGCCACCGATTCACTGATTCCACTCACTCGCGCCGCCCGCAACTTGTCGCTCGGGCGCCGGAAATGGGCCCGCGCCCAGTCCGGAAGTCGGTGGCTGGTGTGCGTGCGGGGGCGCAAACTCACTCGCTCGCATCCAGGGCCTTGTCTGTGTTTGTGTGTGCGCCGTCGAGCGCAAACAAACGCGAGCGGCCGCTGATTGAAACTTAAAGAGTTGCGTCGGCGGGCCCGATAATTTGGCGTCCGTCGCTTGTTGGCCGCTCTGATTTGATTCGATTGCTTCCAGGCCGAGCGCGCGCTCGACTACTACGACCACGACGACGACGACGGCGACGACTCGTTAGCTGAACAGCGATAACGCGCTCGCCGGCCGACACTGCAGCGCCGCGACCGCGACCAGTGGGCCCAAATGAATGCAAATGTTCGCGGGCCCGCCGGCTCGTTAGGGGTGTGCGTGCGCCGGTGGAAATCTGCGCCGACGGGACGTAATCATTATATCGGCCGAGGTTGACACAGCCGAGGCCCACGAGCGAGCTAACCAGCGGCCGGCGGCGACCCTATCGAACGGCGGCGTGCGAGCTGCGCACGCGCCCGGCGCACGTGTATTCAAATGCGCGCCTGTGCGCACTCGCACTCGCGCCCAGCTGAGCTCGCGCCGGCCGCCAGTGCGCGCGCACTCGCCGCTAGGCCGTTGATCGGCCGGCGCTGTAGGTTCGCCGGCCGCTGGCGCCCAGATGAATCATCGCCGCCAGACAGATGACTTTTTCGAATTACTGCCGCCGTCTCTCTGTCTCTGTCTCTGTCTCTCTTTCTAATCAGCTGCTCCGCGCTCACCACTCACTCGACCTGGCCGTCTTGAGGTGCGCCCGGTGTGCGTGCCGCCAGCCGCCCACCACTCGGCGACAGTTGAAAGTTGCGCTCCAATCGGTGCGTCGGTGGCGGCTGGCGCGAGTTAATCTGCGCGCTTATATCATCTGCTCTCTCTCTCTTTCTCTCTGGTCTCCACTCGGCCGCTCGCCTCCAGCCGACTCTCATTGTCTCGCGAGTTGGCGCGCCGGAACATTAAGCCGAGCTGGTGGCCGCGCGCTCAGCGGCTCCAAACTCGCGCCACGCCGTCGGCGACAAAACCGCCGCCACGGCGACGCGCACGCAACGCCCCGCCGACCAGATAAGAGAGGCGCAGCTCACCTGAAGAGCGACGGCCGCGGTGGTGGCGGCCGGAGAAAAATGACCTCGCGACCGAGTGGCCAGCGCCGCTTTGTCACTGGCGCGGCGCTAGTGCGTTTATTTTGGCGCGCTCGTGCCGCGCTCGTGCCGCCGTCGCCGCCGCCGCGACCGCCGCCCAGAGGCCAGCGCGCCAAAGGTATATAATGCAGCCTCGCACACCGCCGCCGACGGGAGATTAAACAATCGCGGCCGAGTCGCCGGCTGGCGCGCGCAACTCCAGATTATTAATTAACATCATTGGGAATGGGTCAGTGGACATTTGGTTAATTGGGCGCAGCGCGCGTGGCGCGAGTCCGCCGGCCGCAGGTCCACGCGCGCCTCTAATCACCGGACACGCGCAGACGGCCGTCCAGCGGTCCGAGCGACGGGCGCGCCCGACTCGAGTCTCAAGTCGCGTCTCCGGCCGACGTGAGCGGATGTTGTCAGCGCGCCCCCGCCCGGCTCGGCCCCGCTGACA
This sequence comes from Boswellia sacra, assembly GCA_013180625.2. Classification (NCBI taxonomy): domain Eukaryota; kingdom Viridiplantae; phylum Streptophyta; class Magnoliopsida; order Sapindales; family Burseraceae; genus Boswellia; species Boswellia sacra. The sequence goes on along the minus strand of SNVD02002860.1, from coordinate 1,895 downwards.
AGTGCGGACAGCTCGCGCGTGTCCGAGATATGATGATGTAAGATATCGGGCCAGTCCGATGATTCGTCAGTTCGTCGTCGCCTCTCGCTAGCCCTCGGCCTGCCAACCAGTCGGCTAAATCCCATTCAGGTTTATTTATTTAACAAGTATTCGCGCACCGACGCGTCCGTCCGTGAGCGCGCCACTCTCTCGCCACGTCTCGGGCGTGGGCGCGAGAAGCAACCAACTTCTTGGCCACTCGCCCACCAGTCGTCGGACACGAACACCACGAAAAAGACCACCACGAGCAGCACAACCACCGGCCGCGCGCAACACAAACATGGAACTGATCGGGCCCACAATCAGCCGGCGGCCGCACAAGTTGACCAGCGGCCACATCATCAGTCGCTCGGTCGTGGCCGAACTGTCGGCGGCGCTCTCAAATAAGGCGATTCAAAGGGAGCGCCCGAAGTGGGGCGCATAACGATAATCAAATAAGTGGAAGTGGCGACACAGGCGCAACTACTCCGCCGACTGGCGACAACAATGCGGCGGCGGTTGCTTCGAATTTTTCGTCCTCCTCCTGCGCTCGCACAGAATTCCTTCGAGATTATGTTTTTCTTGGCCCCGCCGTTTGGGCTCGTCATCGCCTTGCCTCGGCCGGCCACTTCCGCCTGCGTCGCCACTGCTCAAAGGAGCGCTCGCGTGGAGCGCACGGGCGCGCGTGTCCGAATGCAGATGTAGATGTGGACGTACACTGGCCACTGGCTGTCGACGTCGCTACGTCGAGCCAAATCCCAAGTGACCGGACGCTGACGGCCTCTGGTCAGCGTCGTCGACGTCACACTTACACAATATGGGACAAATTTAGCGCTCCCGTTTCGCTCGTCCACAATCTGCTCGCCCGCTCTCAGGCGCCGTTCCTTCCAAACGATTGCGAGGCGTCAAGGACCTGCCAACATGAGCACTTCTCTCGTGAGTTGCCTCGAGTGTGTGTTCGGCTCGAGTGTCGGCACGACGCTCGTCGAAGGTGTCGCCGCCTCTTGCGTAACGAGCGCTCGCGCGCGCCTCTGATCAATTGGTGGCCAAAATCAATGGTCGCTCTTCGGAAGTGGCGATTGCGAGGCGAGGCGACTCGAGGCAAACAAAAACTAGCAGCCAACGAATGGATGACTCAAACCCAGCACTAGATTGAAGTGCAATGTTGGCGCTAATGATCTTGCTCGTAAGCCTGGGGGCCCAAAGTGCAGTGACGCGCACTCGAAAGTGTGACTTTCCTGTGGTCAGTTGGGAGAGCCGACCAACTCGCGCTGACCACTTGGAGCTGATGATGCGTCTAGCAAGAATCGGAGCAGAGACCGAGCGCGCCCGTTTGCGCACGCCCGCCAAATGATTTCATTTTCAGGTTGATAAATTACAATAACGCATTCGGTCGAACAGAGGCAATGTCGTGAGTATGGACGTCTTTGTGTGGCTTGGACCGGTTGTCAACGCGCCACGCGTCTCCTATCTGATGTTCACACCGTGGAGGTTCGATTTAAACACGCCCTCCACGCCGGTCACTTTGAATGGACAACCTTTGTAGACGGCAACGCCCTCGTCGTTGGTCTTTAGGTCGGGCGCCACCTGCTCCCAGATCTTCTTCTTTGGGTTCAGCTGTTCGTCGGGCTCGCCGGGGTACTGGTCGAAGGTGAGCCGGTCGCCTGGTTTGACATCCGCGGGAGGCTGAATAAGTTCCACTTTCTCTGGCGTCGAGGCGCACATTACCATGGCCTCGGACAAGATGCCGCGCATTTTGGCTGGCTTCAGATTGCATAGCACTACAACAAGACGATCGCGCATTTCTTCAATTGGCACGTGATTCACCAGTCCCGAGATGACTGTGCGCGGACCTGTGGCGTCTCCGCAGTCAATCT
>SNVD02002859.1:0-10114 GCA_013180625.2 Boswellia sacra | reverse complement strand
ACTTGTTGATATTATCATGTCAACTCTTTGAATCATCCATATCACATTTGTTTAGCTTATAATTTGTAACGCTTAAATTCCCTTCCTCGTGGATCGACCCCGGTCTTACCGGGTTTATTACTTCGACACTCCTATACTTGGGAGACAATCCTTTTTTAGTTGTGTCAAGTTTTTGGCGCCGTTGCCGGGGAAGGTAAAAATTGGCGTGCAAAATTGGAAGTATTCTCTTTTCTCATCTTAGATCTAAATTTTTTTTTCTTTGTGTGTTCATCTTTTGCTCTCTTTTCTTCTCTCTTTCTTGCATGAAAATTTGGTCACGAACATCTAGTGGTAGACTTGTTAGAAAAACATCATCTTCCTTAGAAAACATGGCCGACAATCATGAGGAAATATTCACGGATGAATGGGACAACCGTTCGCAACAAAATGATCAAAACCAACGAAGAACCCTCGGAAACTACATGAATCCGGTAAGGACTAGTGTACCATCTTGTGTAGTTTCTCCTCCAGATTCAATCCATTTCAATTTCAAACCAAGTTTTGTTCGACTTCTACCCACTTTTCATGGCCTTGACATAGGGAACCCATATTCGCACTTGAAACTCTTTGACGAGGTATGTAGCTCCTACACTGACCCAAATTGTAGCATAAACACCATTAGATTAAAGCTTTTTCCTTTTTCTTTAAAAGATAAAGCTAGAACCTGGCTACAAAATTTGAGGTCGAATTCCATTAGTTCATGGGATGAGATGAAACAACAATTTTTGAAAAAATTTTTTCCTACCCATAGAACAACTTCTCTTAAAAAACAAATTTCTGATTTCTCTCAGAAACAAGGGGAAACCCTTTACCAATGTTGGGATAGATATAAGGAACTACTTAATACCTGTCGTCACCATGGTTTCAAAACTTGGAGAATAGTTGCACACTTCTATGAAGGGTTAACACCTCAAGATAGGCAACTAGTAGAATTAATGTGTAGAGGAGAATTTAAAGAAAAAGATCCTGAGGAAGCACTTGACTTCATAGATTCCTTAGCAGAAAAGGCACAAAATTGGGACACTGCTGGCACCTATGAGGTACCAAGCAAGGCCCAAACCTCGACATCCAATAGAGGTATTTACAACTTTAGGGAAGACCATGACCTTCAAGCTAAATATGCATCCCTAGCTAGAAAAGTCGAGGCTTTAGAAATGAAAAAGAGTGGTCAATTGAATTCTATTCAAGAAAATGTTTGTAACATTTGTGATGACAATGACCATTCTACTGATAATTGTCCAACTTTGCCTGCCTTTAGGGAATGTCTCCATGAAGAAGCCAATGCCTTGAACACTTTCAAAAGGCCAAATCACAATCCATATTCACAAACCTACAATACTGGTTGGAGAAATCATCCAAATTTTAGCTGGAAAAATGATAATCATGCACAATCTTCACAAGTCCCTTTTCAAACACGACAAAATTTTCAAAAATCTCATGATTATGCATATGCTCCTCCTCATAGGAATGACTTTGAAGAAACATTGCATTCATTCATTACAAAGCAAGAGACTTTCAGTAGTCAAACTGCTCAAACACTAGCAAATTTGTCAGAAACTCTTGCAAAATTTGCATCTACATGTAGCATCCAAGAGAAAGGAAAATTTCCTTCTCAAACATTTCAAAACCCCAAAGATCAGTCTAACTCAAATGCAGGGAATTCAAATAACCATTATTTTGACCAAGCCAAGTCAGTCATGACCCTTCGCCTGTCTCTTATACACATCTAGATGTGTATAAGAGACAGTGTTGACCCAGGTATGGCAACCCAAGAGGGGGGGTGAATTGGGTTTTTATTTATCAAAACGGATTTGTAAAACTTTTCTTGAAAGATCAAAATTAGTTTACTCTTTCTTTTGAGAATAAAGGTGAAGAAGATGAAAATAGAAGTTATCTAAGATGCAATCAAGAGAATAGCAATAATAAATAATCTCAAGTGCAAGTAAATGTAAAGAGTATAGGGATTGAGAGAGTGCAAACTCAATTTACGTGGTTCGGCAAACCTTGCCTACGTCCACGGGCTCCTAGCTCCACGAGCTAGGCTTTCCACTAAGTTGTAGAAATCTTTACAACTTGCTTGATGAACAACTCACCAAGACTTTTTCTTCCAACTCTTGATAACACCACACCAAGAGTTCTTCTTGATGAACAACCTCACCAAGGCAACTTCCTTCAACTCTTGATAACACCACACCAAGAGTTCTTCTTGATGAACAACCTCACCAAGGCAACTTTCCTTCAACTCTTGATAACACCACACCAAGAGTTCTTCTTGATGAACAACCTCACCAAGGCAACTTCCTTCAACCCTTGATAACACCACACCAAGAGTTCTTCTTGATGAACAACCTCACCAAGGCAACTTCCTTCAACCCTTGATAACACCACACCAAGAGTTCTTCTTGATGAACAACCTCACCAAGGCAACTTCCTTCAACTCTTGATAACACACAACAAGAGTTCTCTCAAGGATAACTATTATCCTTTACAATAATATCTCACTCTCACCACAATACAAGAACAAAGATAATTTTTACAACAAAAGTATAACTCTCTTCAAAGAGTAGATAAATAATATAAAAGCTCTCTAGACTTGATATTTCTCTTGCTTTTTGCTTGATAAAATGCTTCTCTTGCACTGCTTGAATGCATGGGAGAATGACTCCTTTTATAGGCAAATGAGATGAACTTAATCAAGTGAAGACACCATCTTCAAATTTTCTGCCCACCATAAAAACCGTAATCTTGTCTGCCATTTTGATCAATGTTCTGTTTGAAGTTTGAAAATCTACAAAACAAGAAATATTTGCATATTTGAATAAGCTTTCCAACGCATCAAGAATCAAGTCATTTGGATATTTGTAGCTCAAGATATGGCCAAAACACCATTCAGTGCTCATGTGACTTGATTTTTCTTTCTTGTGTCAGTCCACCAAATTGAATGATAATTCTGTCAGCCTTCCGTTTGAAATTTGAATTTCTTCAAAACATAAAAATCTGTATATTGGAATAAGCTTTCCAAAACATTAAGAATCAAAGCATTTGGATTTCACTATCTTAAGATATGGCTAAAACACCATTCAGTGCTCATGTGAGTTGATTTTTCTTCTCTGTATCAGTCCACTGAATTGCATGTCAATTATGTCGGCCTTCTGGTTGAAATTTGAATTTTTTCAAAACATATGAAATGTTCTTCATTAAGTCATCTTTCCAATGCCATAAGAATCAAGTCATTTTGATTTTTTTATCTCAAAATATGTCCAAAGGAGTATTCGGTGCTCATGTCAGCTGCTTCCATTTGTCTTTCAACTTGCATGATGATTTGGACAACCTTGCACTTGTTCTTAAACTTTGGTGCCTTTAACATGTAGTCTTCTCCTTAGCTTCAACACTTCATTTTAATAAGCCTCTTCTTGATTTTAAAATTATTTCAATGATCTTACTCTTGCACATAAATAAACATGTTAGTAAATCTCAATTAATCAATGTGTATTGTTATCATCAAAATTATCATGTAGCCTTAGGGCTAACAATCTCCCCCTTTTTGATGATGACAAACCATTGATTGCTTTCAAATAATATCTAAAATGAAGAATGAAAATAAAATAAAGAATAAACAAAAAAAATGGCACTTGTTATGAATATAAGCAATCCAACTATTTCTCCCCCTTTTGTTATCATCAAAAAGATGTAATCAAATTAACTACTTCCCCCTAAATATATTCTCCCCCTTAACATATGCTATCATTCAAAGATTATCATATAAAAGCAAAATTAAGACATATCCAACATGCCTAATTCTCTTCTAATTATACAAAATCTATCTTGACTAAGGGGTTTGGTCATATTTGGGTCTAGGGACTAATTCCCAAACTTGATTTCTCTCAAATTGGTTTAATTCTTCTTGCATAGCCAAAATCCTTGAAAGATTTTGGTTCAAATTGAGAGACAAATGCAAAATGATTACAAAAGTTCCTAAAAGAAGATCTAGTTCTCATACCTTGTGATGGTTCACCAATAATGAGATCTTTAGGATGAGCTTTTGCATACCTCCATTCCTTTGGTAATTCTTGGGAAGAATCATTTACTTCCTCAAGCTTTTCTTGTTGAAGTTGTAATTCATCTTGGCTCTTTTCATCAAGCCTTGATTCCTTGATTTGCCTTTCTACCTCAACAATATCATCATCTAAATTCTTTGAAGAAATAACATTAGTTTCATCAAATTCAACATGCATAGATTCTTCAATAGTAAGAGTCTTTTTGTTAAAAACTCTATATGCTTTACTATGGTTGGAATAGCCAACAAAAATTCTAACATCGGCTTTTGCATCAAATTTTCCAAGGTTATCCTTTGTGTTTAAAATAAAACATTTAAAAACTTTAAAAAATACAATGTTGGGTTTTCTTCCTTTCCAAAGTTCATAAGAAGTTTTCTTTATTAAAGCTCTAATATGGACTCTATTTATTATAAAGCATGCGGTATTAACGGCTTCGGCCCAAAAATATTTTGGCAAAATATTTACAAGTAACATGGTCCTAGCCATTTCTTGGATAGTCCTATTTTTCCTCTCAATAACACCATTTTGTTGTGGTTCTAGGTGCGAAAAAATTATGTTCAAAACCATTTTCATCACAAAAATTTTCAAAAGCAACATTGTCTACTTCACCACCATGATCACTCCTAATGGACACAATAGAATACCCTTTTTGATTTTGGACTCTTTTTACAAATTTTGAAAAAGCTTGTATGGCCTCATTTTTAGTTTCAAGAATAATACCCAAGTGAATCTTGAATAATCATCCACAATAACAAAAACATAATACTTTCCACCAAGGCTTTGAGTTCTTGATGGTCCAAATAAATCCAAATGAAGTAATTGTAGAGGTTTATTTGTTGAAATAAATTTCTTTTGTTTAAAAGAAGTTCTCACTTGTTTTCCAAATTGACAAGCATCACAAATCTTATCCTTTTCAAATTTTATTTTTGGAAGACCATCAACTAAATCATTTTTAGAAATTTTTGAAATTGTGTCCATGCTAGCATGACCTAACCTTCTATGCCATAACCAAGCATCATGATTAACAATGAAACAATTTTCTACATGATCATTAACATCAATGTCAATTGTATAAATATTACCACATCTATTACCAACAAATAATGTCTTATTATTACTAACATCCTTAATCACACATCTATTAGGCTCAAAAGTAACAAAATATCCCTTATCACACAATTGACTAATGCTAATCAAATCATGTTTTAAACCATGAACAAGCAAACATCTTTAATAATAGGTGAAGAAGGGTTACCAATATCACCATGTCTGATTACCCTTCCTTTGGCATTATCACCGAAGGTCACATATCCTCCTTTCTTCATGATAAATCTTGAGAACTTGGAGGCATCTCCGATCATATGCCTTGAGCATCCACTATCTAAGTACCACTTGTGTTTGCCACTCCTTTGTCTCTACAATCAACATTCAAGGAGTAACTTTGTGGTACCCAAAAGTTCTTGGGTCCTTGGGGGTTAGTTATGGTACTTTTTGGAACCCATATTTGTTTCAAATTAGGATATCTCTTAATATAGCAAGAATGCACTTTGTGTCCTTTTCTTCCACAATAAGTACATGAATGATTAGGATTATTCCTAGAAGATGCATGAGCAAAATAATTTTTAAAATACTTTTGATTTTATGAGTTTTATATCCTAAACCTCTTTTATCAAAAACACACCTTTGGTTTTGTAACATAGAATTCAAATTTTTTGTGCTTTTTGTAAAACTATCAACAATATTTCTTAAGTCATTATTTTCCTTTTTCAAACTAGCATTTTGTTTCTCCAATTTATCAAAATCCTTTTGTTTTAAAATATCATTTTCAGTTTTTAATAAATGTATTTAACTTTCCAAACTTTCAAAATCTTTTTGCTTTAAAATTTCATTTTCATTTTCTAAAGCTTCATTTATTTCTACCGACTCTTCTAATTGAGATAACATGATTTTTGACTTCTTTTTGAAAGCATTGATTTTTGAGTTTTTCTTATCAATTTGCACATGTAAATTTTGTAATGCTTCAAGTAATTCATCATATGAAAGTTTAGGATCATAGTTTAGAATACTTACCTCATCGTCACTTAAAGCCATGAAGCACATGTTTGCCACTTCGCAATCTTCTTCTTCATTCTCCTTCAAGATGATTTCATGAGTAATGAGAGAACCCATAAGTTCTTCTAATGGTAGTTTGGTGAGGTCCTTTGCTTCTTGAATTGCCGTCACCTTTGGCTCCCAAGATTTTGGTAGACACCGAAGAATCTTTCTTACCATTTCAATATTAGAATAAGATTTACCAAGAGATTTCAAACCATTGACAATATCCGTAAATCTAGTAAACATTTCAGAAATTGATTCATCCGATTTCATCTTAAAAAGCTCATAACTATGAACTAGCCTACTAATCTTGGATTCTTTAACTTGACTAGTTCCTTCATGAGTTACTTCAAGTGTGTGCCATATTTCTTGTGCCGTAGAACAAGTAGATATTCTATTAAAATCATTTCTATCTAGAGCACAATACAACACATTCATAGCTTTAGTATTCAAACTCAATTTCTTTTTATCATCTTCACTAAACTCTTTAGGTTCTTTAAGCATGCATTCCCCATTTTCAATTTTGGTAGGAACAAAAGGTCCTTGTAAAACAATAGACCACAAATCATAATCAAAAGATCTCAAGAAAATACTCATTCTAGTTTTCCAATAAGAGTAATCACTTCCATTAAAAAATGGAGGTCTAGAGATAGAAAGTCCCTCAACATATGAAGTTGAATTAAAAGTTGCCATAGCTCAAAAATCGATTAAGATTTAAAAATTGAGCAACCTTGCTCTGATACCACTTGTTGACCCAGGTATGGCAACCCAAGAGGGGGGGTGAATTGGGTTTTTATTTATCAATACGAAATTAGAAAACTTTTCTTGAAGATCAAAATTATTTACTCTTCCTTTGAGAATCAAGGTGAAGAAGATGAAAAATAGAATGCAATCAATAGAATAGCATAAAGAACATCAAAGTAACAAGCAATAGAAAAGGAAAGGCATGAGAGAGTGCAACCGTCATTTACGTGGTTTCGGTAAACCTTCCTACGTCCACGGGCTCCTAGCTCCACGAGCTAAGCTTTCCACTAAGTTGTAGAAATCTTTACAACTTGCTTGATGAGCAACCTCACCAAGACTTTTTTCTTCCAACTCTTGATAACACCACACCAAGAGTTCTTCTTGATGAACAACCTCACCAAGGCACCTTCCTTCAACCCTTGATAACACCACACCAAGAGTTCTTCTTGATGAACAACCTCACCAAGGCAACTTCCTTCAACCCTTGATAACACCACACCAAGAGTTCTTCTTGATGAACAACCTCACCAAGGCAACTTTCTTCAACCCTTGATAACACCACGCCAAGAGTTCTTCTTGATGAACAACCTCACCAAGGCAACTTCCTTCAACTCTTGATAACAATACACCAAGAGTTCTCTCAAGCATAACTTTTTATCTTTTACAAGAAGATCTCACTCTCACCACAATACAAGAACAAGGATAATTTTTACAACAAAAGTACAACTCTCTTTAAAGAGTAGATAAAGAATATAAAAGCTCTCTGGACTTGATATTTCTCTTATTTTTTGCTTGATAAATGCTTCTCTTCTTCTTGTTGAATGCATGGGAGAAGGGCTCCTTTTATAGGCAAATGAGATGAACTTAATCAAGTGAAGACACCATCTTCAAATTTTCTGTCCACCATAAAAACCGTAATCTTATCTGCCATGTTTGTCAATGTTCCGTTTGAAATTTGAAAATCTGCAAAACATGAAAGATTTGCATATTTGAATAATCTTTCCAACGCATCAAGAATCAAGTCATTTGGATATTTTTAGCTCAAGATATGGCCAAAACACCATTTGGTGCTCATGTGACTTGATTTTTCTTTCTTGTGTCAGTCCACCAAATTGCATGATAATTCTGTCAGCCTTCCGTTTGAAATTTGAATTTCTTCAAAACATAAAAGATCTGTATATTTGAATAAGCTTTCCAAAAAATTAAGAATCAAAGCATTTGGATATCTCTATCTTAAGATATGGCCAAAACACCATTCGGTGCTCATGTGAGTTGATTTTTCTTCTCTGTATCAGTCCACCGAATTGCATGTCAATTATGTCGGCCTTCTGGTTGAAATTTGAATTTTTTCAAAACATATGAAATGTTCTTCATTAAGACATCTTTCCAATGCCCTAAGAATCAAGTCATTTTGATTTTTTTTATCTCAAGATATGTTCAAAGGAGTATTCGGTGCTCATGTCAGCTGCTTCCATTTATCTTTCAACTTGCATGATGATTTGGACAACCTTACACTTGTTCTTAAACTTTGGTGCCTTTAACATGTAGTCTTCTCATTAGCTTCAACACTTCAGTTTAATAAGCCTCTTCTTGATTTTACATTTATTTCAATGATCTTACTCTTGCACATAAATAAACATGTTAGTAAATCTCAATTAATCAATGTGTATTGTTATCATCAAAATTATCATGTAGCCTTAAGGCTAACAGGAAGAAGAATCGATCTCTAAAGGACAGGAAGAGGTTGCCAACCCAACACCTAGCGAAGAAGAAACCAAATCCTCATCTGTGCTTTCATTTCCTCAAGCATTAGCTACACCAAAGAAGCCAACTCACAATTCTGAAATCTTTGAAATTTTTAAACAGGTAAAGGTCAACATTCCCTTGCTTGATGTGATCAAACATGTACCTTCTTATGCAAAGTTTTTGAAAGACTTGTGCACTGTGAAAAGAAAACTAAATGTGAAAAAGAAGGCCTTTCTAGCCGAGCAAGTAAGTGCTATTCTTCAAAATAATAATACAGTGAAATATAAGAATCCAAGTTGTCCTACAATTTCATGTGTTATTGGAGACCATAAAATTGAACAAGCTTTACTTGATCTTGGTACTAGTTTGAATTTGCTTCCATACTCGGTTTTTCAAAAATCAATCTAGGTGAATTAAAACCAACTTCTGTGACTCTTTTGCTTGCTGATAGATCAATTAAAGTACCAAGAAGAATAGTAAAAGATGCGTTAGTTCAAGTTGATAAATTCATTTACCCAGTGGATTTTATCGTCTTGGACACACAACCAGTGGAAGTAAGCAATTCAATTCCTGTTATTTTAGGGCGTCCATTTCTAGCCACTTCTAATGCTTTGATTAATTGCAGGAATGGAGTCATGAAGCTATCATTTGGGAACATGACATTAGAACTTAATGGTTTCACAATATGTGCAAACAACCAACATGGAAACACGGAAGATGAAGTTGATGAAGCCAATGTAATTGAATCGTATTGTGACAGATCAAATTCCACAAAAAGCGAGCTTCTTCTGACCCTTTGGAAAAACTTCTCTAGCAGGAATTTCTTTAGAACACGCATGGAACTAGAGTCCTGATCTTTATGAACTATATGATCTTTAATTCGACTGTGCACAGGTGATGGAAAAAACGGCTCAAAATCAAGCAGATTTGAAAGAATTGGGGGCACATAATATGATGACAGAAGTGAAGAGAAGCTTGCCAATCCTTAGAATTGAAGCCCCCTTACCTGAAGGACTGAAATATGCATATCTTGGCAGAGAACATATCAGACATATCCGGGGGTCATTTCTTCCATATCCACTCACATCGCGCAGCAACAAGGTAAGTTGATAGAAGTGCTTAAAAGGCATAAAAATGCAATTGGGTGGACTTTAAAAGATAAAAAGGCATTAACCCTTTAATTTGCACACATAGAATACATTTAGAGGAAAATGCCAAAACATCTCAACAACCTTAAAGGAGATTAAATCCACGCATGAAAGAGGTCATTAGGGCTGAAGTTCTCAAACTACTTGATGTGGGAATTATCTATACTATTTCTGATAGTAAGTGGGTAAGCCCTACACAAGTAGTACCTAAGAAATCTGGCATTACAGTAGTTAAAAATGAAAAGGGTGAATTATTGCCAACTAGTGTCTCATCTAGTTGGAGGA
>SNVD02002857.1:0-10258 GCA_013180625.2 Boswellia sacra | reverse complement strand
TCATGAGGTAAGACCTCTTTCAATATATATGAAAGTATAATATTGTATGTTTTTGTCATTATACTCAAAATTTTATCAAAGATGTATATAAGTGCTTTTAAAATGTTGAAATCACTAGTAGGTATTTCAAAATTCAATGATTTAAAAATTGAAGTCCATTTGTTGTAATAGCTGAATATTTTGAAAAAAAAAAGAATGAGTAAAATGAATTAAAAAAAAACTCTTATTTAAAAGCTCTTAATAGAATAAAATACCATAAATACCCTTCTATACCTTGAGGGCATGTTTGATGTACTGTATAGTATAGTATAACTACGACTGCATTGGATAGTATTGTATTAGATTGTATTACATAGGATTGGGTAAACTCTATACTGTGTTTGGTTTCTAACTATATTGTATAAATGTTAAATACTGTGTTTGATAAAAGACTGTATTGGACTGTATTAAATTCTTTATAATAAATTAAAATGATTTAAGAATAAGATAATATATATTTTAATCAAAAAATTCATAAAGTCATACTTAAATAAATAAATATAAAATATATAAAAGTATTAATTTAAATTTAATAAAGAATTATAATTTTGAATTAATTATTACATATTTTATCACTTATTAATTTTCAAAAATTTTAATTAGTTAATTAAAATGTCTATTTATAGTATTATTTAATTATATTTATATAAATTTAACTATGTATAACATTTTTATATTATTGTAATCATTTCTAATGCTTTTTGAATTATTATAATGACTATTTGCAAACATGCTTGCACTAAAAAACATATATATAATTTTTTTAAGGCATCATGCCACTTACGCAACCCAAACCCGTGGTGAGGCATGGTATAACTTTTGGTCATATAATGTGGTGTTATCAGCTTCTTTATGCAATGCAATCCGCCTCTCAATAAAAAAAAATACGGTGTTACACCCTTGATACTTGCGCATGCTTGGCATAGCTTGCCTTGCGCTATGCTAAGGCTTGGATGGGCTGCAACGGTGCATGCCAACGAGAAGCGCACGGGTGAGCGCTTAAGCAAGGTGCGAAGGCGTTGCGTGGTGTGAATAGGAGCATTGATGTGTGAAGCTAATCTTAAGTCAATGTGAACGCTAACAAAGGGGGATGTGTAGCGCAACGAAGCAATACGCACGAACAGGAAGTGGGCGTAATGTGGCGTCCACATGGAGATGGGCGTGGCACAGAGGAATAACATGCACGTACAGGTCGCGAGCATGATGTGTGGAGCGCAAAAGGGAGTTGGGCACAACACAATGATGCAACCCGTACTTTAGGGCAACGTAGCGCAACAACACTAGCACATGCACGCATGCGGGCTGGGATGCTGCGAGACAGCAAGCACACGCACGGGTAGCGCACAACAATGCAGCGACATGACGCATGGCATCGAGCGACATGGCGTGCAGCAACGGTTCATGGTGCAAATTGGTGGTGTTAGTGGGCATCAATCATGGCACATATCCAGGAGGATTGTGGCTCCTAAAATTAAGGAAGTAGTGGGCAAGTGGGCTAGAAGGCATTTCCTAAAGTGTAGGAAGTGGTAGCACAAATGGTGGGCTGCACTTCCCCACTAACTTGGTGGTTGAGTGGACTCAACCATGTCCCTAAATTATAGGGGAGGAAATGGGAAAATGGCTTGAGGAAGTTATTCCCATGTTCCATGCCATGATCTCCACTCTTAGGAAGTGGGGGATGTGTGTAGCAGCGTAGGAGCGTGCCACATTGCCTAATAGTTGGGGATGTCAACTACATGGACCATGTAGCGCTTAGCCCATGGAAATAGGACCTAGCAACCAGGGGTGTTGGTTGGCTCTTTACCTATAAATTGTACCAAGAGGGGTGGGCTAGAAACACACACAAGACACACAAACAAGAGAAGCAAGAGAGTGCTTACTCTAGAGAGGCAAACGCTTAGCGAAAGGAGTAGCTAGTGTTAGTGTGGGTGTTTCCAGCACATAAGCTTGGGGCGGATTGTAATCTTTTCTTTCGAGGCAATAAAAGAAGAGTTGGAAGTTGGTGTTTCCATAAATCCATTGTGTGCATTCGAAAAATTTGTGGGTTGGTTGGGCATATCTTCGGGTGGTAACCTCCAAAGCAGTTTATCGAGTAGCTGGCTGAGCGTGGCTTAGCGCTATCTTAGGGCACTCCGCTTAGCAAGAAAAAGTCCTATGACAAGTGGTATCAGAACGCAGTTAAGGTAACTTGCGTGACCCCTTTTTGCCTACTCAGATTCTGGTTATTTTTTTAACACAATGTCAGGCGAGATGCTCAAGGATACAGTGGCATGATTAGAGGTGTTGGTCAACGCACCTCAGGCTCAAAACATGGGGAGCCTAAAGGAGCAATCTGAGATGCTTATATCTGAGGTTGCAACTTTGTGTGGAACTTTGGAGGAGGTCATGTGATAGATGTCTATTTATGTATTACTTTTATATCAATTCATCCATGTTTCTTTGCTATATTCCTTGGTATTTTTATGTTTTTGTGTGGTTTTGATGTTTGTAGGAGTTTTGGAGCAACTTGCACAAAAATGGAGTAAAACCCTTCATTTTCACCTCTGCTAGTCAGTGATCTTCTAGGATTTAATTGTATTGATATACAATGAACCCGACGACATATTATATACCGTTGGAAAGCTCTCGAAGTCTATGTTCTGGAGAAATTTACGGTTTATAAATCCATTCAGTGTACCAAAAGTTCTAATCAAAACAGTGTGAGATGTATAGAAATATAATTCCACAAGTCACTGTAGCATTTATAATACGGGGCACTATAGCAAGTCACTGTAGCAGAGTATTTAAACACATTTTAGGGTTTTATTTTCAAAACTTGAAGAGGGGGGACCGTGGTGGAGGCTGCAGCTCTGGAATTCTTTCATCTCTTGGAGTTCTTGAAGGAGAAAGGAAGCTTGGAAAGAGGAAGAACTACAATACAAAGAGAATTACATCAAATTTGCTAAGTTTTTCCCTTCCCTTTCATTTTCTGGAATGTCTCCATGTTGTATTGTATTTACCACGTTCTTAAACAGGTGTAATTGAATCTGAATTGGTTGAGGGTGATTTCAAAGCCCCTGATATGGTTTTTGTAAGTTGATTGTGTAAGGAATTGTTATCCAATGCTCTAATTGAAGTTGCTTGTATTCTCCCATATTTAATGCTTATGATTGCTTGCTGATTGTATTTGAGTGGCCAACTGAATATAATCTGGTTGTGATTTATTGCTAGACTAGAAATCTTGATCGGTAATTGTCTTGAATTTCTAATCATTAGTAGCAAAATTGTGATCAGAGATTACAATTGGAGAATATAACCTAAGTTAAATAATCCGAGCTTGTGTGTTTATTGCTTAGATCAACCTATCTTTCTTATCATAATGCACCCATTGAATTAAACTCAGAGAGCTTGTTCTAGGTTGTTTAATGGATAGAGATTAAATAAAGAGCTTGTTTTATTTAACAACAAAGTAAGGAAAGATTGGGGTAATAGAGCTTGCTATTATCTACGGTTGATAACTCAATGCTGTAATTAGATGACAATTCTACAATTAATTCGCAAATCTATATCTTGTGGTAGAGAAGGATCCCTTAACCAGCTTTCTCCCATTGATTTTTCATTCAAATTTACTTTCTGTTTTGTTATTCTTTACTTGCATTCTTATTTCATTTAGTAAAGCATTCAACAAAAATCCCCCCCTGTTTAGTTTATTGTTGCTGGAAATAACAAATTCAATTATAATCAATCCTCGTGGGAACGATATCTTACTTATCACTTTATTACTTGTGCGACTAGTATACTTGCTAGTTTCGAACGCATCAAGTTTTTGGCGCCGTTGCCGGGGATTGATTTTCTAATCAATTTGTTATTCTGTTTTTACTACTGATTCTTGATTATTATTTCTTGATTGTTTGTGTTTTATGACAACATGGCACATAGTGTAAACTTCTATCAATTCAGTAGCGGATTGTGCAGTCAAAACGTACCATTGAGAGAGGGAAATGAGGGTAAAGCACTCGCAGACATTGAACAACAACTTTCTGAGCTAACCTTCTTGTGGAAACACATGGTGTAGGAGATATGCAAAAATCTTTTGAATGTGGGATATATTCTACGATGGAGCATCCAATCGACATGTATCCAATTTTACAAGAAGAATATATGGAACAAGCCAATGCCATGGGGTGGATTTCCAGGACAAACGAGGCAATGGTATGATCCTTTCTCTAGCACTTACAATGCTGGATGGGAAGATCAACATAATTTCAGTTACTGGAATCATCAACCAATCACTCCAAATGTGCTACCAAATCGGCCACAAAGTTTCAATCAACCTAGAGTGCAGCAACCATTTCAAATGCAACCACCACCAATGCCACATCCAGCACCGCAACCAGCTTCGCAAAACTCAGGTATGTCTCTCGAAGATATTGTTAATGCACTTGCCACTAACCCAATGCAATTCCAGCAGGAAACTGGGGCAAGTATCCAAAACCTGGCAAATCAAATGGGACAATTGGCTACTAGCATGAGCAAATTTGAGGGCCAAGGCTCAGAAAAATATCTTCTCAAATAGTGATCAATTCAAGAGAGAATGCTTGTGTGATAACTTGGCAAAGTGGAGGAGCAATTAGCTGTTCTTACCGGGGAAAATCACAATATGAGAGGAGATGACACCACATCCACCATGAACCCAAAATCATTGACTTCTCAGGTAAATCCTATAACCCCCATTCCTTCTTATGTTTCTCCTCCACCTTTTCCTAGTAGATTTGTAAAATCGAAGAAGGAGGAACAAGAACAGAAAATCCTGGAAACTTTTCGCAAAATCGAGGTGAGTATACCACTTTTGAATGCTACCGAGCTAGTACCTTGTTATACAAAATGTCTCAAAGAGTTATGCACCAGCAAAAGAAAGTTAAAAAGAAATGAGAAAGTAATTGTGGGGGAAGATGTTTCAGCTGTATTGCAAAGGAAAATTGCTCCAAAGTGCAAAGATCCAGGTACCTTCACCATGCCATGCAGCATTGGTAAAACCAAGTCTGAAAGAGTTATGTTAGATTTAGAAGCATCTATTAACATCATGCCATATTCTATTTATGCTTCTTTAAATCTGGGACCTTTTGCGGAAATTGGTATTACCATTCACAAAAGTGCTGATCGTTTTATGGCATTATACCAAAAGAGTTGTGGAAGATGTGCTTGTGTGCAGTGCTGAATCAGTTGAGTTTTTTCAGCAGGACTTCTATGTCCTTAAAAAAATTAGAGGATTGGAGACATCTCCTAAGTCCAACATCCGACTTTTAGGGAGGCCATTCTTGAAAACTGCTAGACCAAGATGCATGTTCATGATGCACTTTCACATGGAGGTTGATGGCAAAGTTGAATCCTGTTCAATATTTTTGACGCAATTGAGGTACCGTCAGTCGACTTGCTCCATTTCTGTTTTTGCAGTTGACATTATGTGATTCTTTGGCCACCACAATTTTTGAGTTACACCTCGCAAGGAGGATTGGAAAGGTATTAGTGAGCACACCGTAGGACAGAAAATGTTCAACGAACCTAGGACAGGTTGATACAAGTGTCCAAAGAAATGGAGGAAGCTACGGCATGCTTAGATGAGACTATAGCTATAATCACAAACAGGTATGATGTTTCGTACGTTGAATTGCTTTTATCTAATGAGAAACTTCTTCCTTTTGTGATAAAAGCCAATACCTTGGAGCTTAAGTCACTTCCAGATCATTTGAATCATGGATTCTTGGGTGAGAATGATACTTTGCAAGTTACAAAGGAAATGGGCCTTGCACAAATACAAGAAGAGAAACTCGTCCGAATACTTACAGATCACAAAATAGCTATTGAGTGGACAATTGTTGAGATCCAAGGCCCATCCATATGCATTGACCGTATTTTGTTAGAAGAGGGATCCAAGCCCATTAGAGAAGCAAAACGGAAATTGGATCCTCCCATGATGGAACCAACGTCGGGCTGAGGACGTTAAACCAAGCGCTTATTGGGAGGCAACCCAATGTTTCTGAAAAATAAAAAAAAAAAGAAAAGAAAAATAAAATGAGGTAATAATGATCGATTTTTGTGTCTCGAGGAGATTCCTTTCATAGACCATCAAATTGATCAGGTTTTATCTCTCTTTGCCATCTGTCTTATTTGTTTTTATATTTTTTACTTGTTTTTTTGACTTTTGTTTGCTATTGTGTTGTTATCTCTTTTATGTGTCTTTAGTTTCGTTTCTGCTCTTTTGTTTTCCTTCCTTTTGTTTAATTGACTTCACTCGTCGCTTTGAGCTTCATTTTGGGAAGCAGCTGTGGAAAACATTCAAACGGGAGTTGAAGCCATTGTCGAAGGTTTGAAACGTGCATATCTGGGAGAAGAACAAACTCAATCGCATTATCGGTAATATCTCTCCTTTTTTCCTCTTCAATGGATGCTGATATCTTTCTATCGAACCTTCGTAAATATTTCCCTTAACTTCCTCAAAATGATGTGTTTAAAATTTATAAAGTACGGATGACTAGACTTTGGGCATTGATGCTCCTAAATGTGCCTGCTGATATCGATGGCTTATCGAAGCCAAGGTGAGATTGTCCGGTGAGCCGGACATTAATCTCGCAAAATACATGCCTGGTCTAGGAAAGAGCTACTACGCCAAGAGGCGGAGAGCGAAAAGGTTACAAGTATGTTATAAATGTGCTAGATGGAATTGTAACCAGACTTGTCGTTCATTAGGTTTTGCGTCCAGGTTTAGAGAAGATAAACTTTCATTTATTAAGAATGGTTTGAGTAATGAGTCGCTGGATAATGTTTTGTTAACCCTCG
This sequence comes from Boswellia sacra, assembly GCA_013180625.2. NCBI lineage: Eukaryota > Viridiplantae > Streptophyta > Magnoliopsida > Sapindales > Burseraceae > Boswellia > Boswellia sacra. The sequence continues at coordinate 3,403 of SNVD02002857.1, read as the reverse complement.
AGTCACATTCTTGTGGACTTGTTCAGCGTGAATTGCTTAATCTATGGACACAATTTCGTGATGAATTGCAGTGTTATAGTCTAGGGAATCTGACTAAAAACGACCTGTTTGCCAGTTTATAAGAAAACTGGATGGGAAGCAAATCCCCGACTCAAAGAAGGCGTTTCAGCCGTTACTGGACGTAAAACCAGAGGAAGATGTGAGCCACAATCACAACTACTTGTATATTTGAATGTGTGTTGTTGTTGTCGAATTTTATTTTTTTTATTGTTTTGTTTGATCTGATTATCAATGTTGTTTTGGTGTTGTTGTTGTTTGTTGATTTTGTTTGTTTTAATTTCAAGTTTCTTTTTGACAAACAGTATGGAATACCTTTATTATGGTATAAAGACACGTGGGAGAACAAGTGTGGAGGTTTTGTCAACCTCGCACCGAAAAAGTGGATAGTCTCTATTTTAGTCATGCTTCACGTGGGAGACAAGTGTGGGGGTTTGTCAACACGCCCCGCCGGAGAAAGGTATCCTCCATTTCCTATGCTTCAGGTGGGAGGACAAAGTGTGTAGGTTCTAGTCAAGCCTCGCCGACAGCATATCTCATTTTTTCACAATCTTGGGCGCGATAAATCTGCATCGAGCAACCACCACGAAAGTATTGTCCCCATGTGTCAAATTAAAAACATAAATAAAACAACACAAAAAGAAAAAAACAAAATTTGAGAGCTTTATGGGTGTATATATACATTCTGCATATTTTCATATGTCATTCCATAACCTGTCTTGCAATTGAAAAGCATAATATCTAACGTGTCTTAAACAAGATTAGAGCACTTGTAGAAATGGAGAAAACACCAATTCGGCGATTCCGCAATATATGCGTATTTTGCGGATCGTAATTTGGTAAAGAGGGAGAGTTTACCACAGCAGCTCTTGATCTTGGTAGGACATTAGTTGCGAGGGGTATTAATTTGATTTATGGAGGGGGTAGTCTTGGGTTAATGGGGTGTGTGTCCACAGCTGCATCCCTAGGAGGGAGCAAAGTTCTCGGCATTATCCCTAAACTATTAGCTGTGCGAGATATCATAGGCAACACAATGGGGGAAGAGTTACAGGTCTCTAGCATGCATGAGCGTATTGCACATATGGTCATTAAATCTGATGCATTTATAGCTTTGCCCGGTGGTTTTGGTACATTAGAGGAGATATTTAAAATCACCTCTTGGGCACAGCTAAACATCCATCGGAAACCCATTGGGTTGTTAAATGTTAATAATTTTTTTGATGGTTTGTTGTCCTTTCTTGATCAAGCTGTAGAAAAAAATTTCATCTCACCGTCAGCAAGGCAAATGCTGGTTACAGCTTCAACTGTAGGAGAGTTAATTGACAAACTACAAGAATTCATCTATTCACTTGATCCAACAATGGCTCGGATAAATTGGTTTGGAGAAGGCAACAAAAGGCGTCAACTGGATTTAACCCTCCATCTGTAATCTCTATTGCTGGTTTGCTTCGTTTTTGTTTGCTTTCTTTTTAGTGTGTTTATTTGAGATTTTTCATGTCGTTCCTTTTGAGCTTTTTCAGGTTATTTCTTTCGTCCCAGGTAATATTTTCTAATCTCGGTTTTTAGAGTGGTGGCTTAAAAAGTTCAAGTTCTCTTGAAACGCATTCTGGATCTCTTCAATCCATAATGTCTGAATAAGGAGGCTAACTTCTAAACTTTGTAGACCCATTCTAACTAACTTGTTTTTGTTTGCTGACTTGTTGAACTTTTTTATTTTATGAGTGAGTTTAGTTTTGCGTAATTTAGAGTTGTTATGTGTTTTTATCTTTATCATTTTTGATTTAAAAAGAAAAAACAATTGTGGAAAAACCTGAGAATGGCAGAATATGGGGTTTCTTTAACCCTTGAAACGCATTCTCTCTAAATAAATCTGTAGTTTTTTTATTTCATGTTATTTGAAGTGTCTTGTTTCTTGTTTTGTTCTTTCATAATAAAGGTATATAGGCTGGAAACCTTAAGTCTGCGGCTACTGGTCCTAAGGATTGTTGAAATATACAATCTTGACTCAGGTGTAACAACGCCACGTACCTCTTTTCTTGCATTTTGTGGGTCGATGATAAGATAATGATTGCATTAAGAATAACTCTTGGAAAATGATAAATGATGCATGGATCTGTGTGCTTGAAATGTTTATTGGTTTTCGCTTTGCTTTTAATTCCTTGCGCAACATTGAGCCCTGAGCTATTATCACTGAGTTATTTGTTCACTTAGAGAAAGTTTATGTAATTTAAATGTTTCTTCAGATTTCAATGAATTCTAGAACTTGTTTGTGGTCACTCGAGGCGAAATCCTAGACTGTGCAACATTGGGGAAATGATTTAGGCCATCTTTGGACCGTTTGAGCGTTAATAGCCAACCTTGACTGAAATTGATCCCTAGTTATCCCTTTGAGCCTCTATAAACCTTTTTCTTTGTTAACTCACTAAAAGATTTCCTAACCTCAAATGAATTTGTTCCAAACAGTTTATCCCTTACCTATGAGCATGTAGATCATTCACACTTAAATTCTGAGCTATGTTCTAGTTTTGGGAAATTAGAGGAGGTTGGGATGTGTCATGAGCAATGCAAGTGAGTCCTATTGTGTTTGTAAAAAAAAAAAAAAAAGAAAAAAAAGTCAATATGTACTTATCGTCCACGTACTTACACATTGAGGACAATGTGTTGTTTAAGTGTGGGGGAGGGGAAGTGTAATATAAAAAAAAAAAAAAGAGAACAAAAGAAGAAGAATAAGAGATCTATGCCCTTAAGTGTTCTTAAAAAGAATGAAACAACAAAGTGTGGGGGTGTAGTGTTCTTTTGTTTTCTGCAAAAAAAAAAAAAAAAGATTGAGTGTTCTAAATAAGTTTGGGGGCGTAACCTGGTGAATTAAAATAAAGTTGTGTTATAGGATTGAGCTCTACATAGTCTTGAATGATTTATGTGTTTGTGGGTGATTTGAGCCAAATTATTATTCTTTATCATACCTTCACCCAAGCCAAACGTTACAAGCTTAATAAAGCCCTACTTGATCCTTAGTGTTGTGCTTGTCTACATTAGTGGAGAGTGACTTGAAAAGCAGGCCTATGGAGTTCGTTTATACACACATCTTCACTATTAAATATGATTCATTGTTATGCATAAACTCATCCGGGTTACAAGTGATCAGGTGAGAATGGCTCTACACACACACACTTGAAGAATTGAAGTGAAGCGAAACTAATCTTTCGGATAAAATTCTTGATCAAGTGCATTATTTTGAAGTTTTCCTTGGGTTATAATTAAGTACAATCTTTGAGTCCTATTTGCAAGATGAAGCATTTGTGTGTTTTAATTTTTTTGTTGATTCTGTTTCGGTTTAGTTTTATTT
>SNVD02002856.1:0-10171 GCA_013180625.2 Boswellia sacra | reverse complement strand
TTTCTTTTCTTTTTTTTTTTGTTAATTTATTTTGCAAAAACATTGGGTTGCCTCCCAATAAGCGCGTGGTTTAACGTCCTCAGCCCGACGTTAGTTCCATCATGGGAGGATCCAATCTCCGCTGTGCTTCTCTAGTGGGCTTGGATCCTTCTTCCAACAAGAAATGGTGCAAGCATATGGCTGGGCCTGGATGTTAGCAATCGTCCACTTAATAGCTGTTTTATGAACTCTAAGTACTCGGACGCGTTTCTCTTCTTGTAGTGGTGCAAGGCCCATTTCTATTGTAACTCGCAAAGGATCTTTGTTACCCAAAAACACATGCCTCAAATAATCTGGAAGTAGCTTAAGCTCCAAGGTATGGCTTTCATCATAGAAGGAAGAAGTTTCTCATTAGATAAAGGCAATTCAATGTACGAAACATCATACCTATTTATGGTGATAGCTATAGTCTCATTCAAGCTTGTCACAGCTTCCTCCACTTCTTTAGACACTTGTATTAGCTTTCTTGGTTCTTTGAAACTTTCTATCCTTATGTGTTCACTAACAGCAACATCCACTCCATTCTTGCAAGTTAACTCAAAACATTGTTGTGGCAAATAATCAATAACGTCAACTGCAAAAACAGAATGTAAGTCATTAGAGTACCTCATTGCCTCAAAAATGTTGAAACATATCACCTTGCCATCAAACTCTATGATGAGAGTGCCATCATGAACATCAATCTTTGTTCTAACAGTTTTCGAGAATGGTCTCCGTAACAGAATCGAAGTTGGATTAGGAGATGTCTCATCCTCTATTTCAAGGACAAAGAAGTTTGCTGGAAAAACCAATTGATTCACCTGCACAAGCACATCTTCCACAACTCTTTTGGTATATGCATTAAAACAATCAGCAATTTGAATGTAATACCAATTTCCGCAAAAGGTCCAAGATTTAAAGAAGCATAAATAGAATATGGCATGATGTTAATAGATGCTTCTAAATCTAACATAACTCTTTCAAACTTGGTTTTACCAAAGGTGCATGGCATGGTGAACGTACCTGGATCTTTGCACTTTGGAGGAATTTTCCTTTGCAATACAGCTGAAACATCTTTCCCCACACTTACTTTCTCATTTCTTTTTAACTTTCTTTTGCTGGTGCATAACTCCTTGAGATTTCATTTGTACAAGAGGTACTGCTAATAGCCATCCAGAATGGTATATATTTACCTCGATTTTGTGAGAAGTTTCAGGATTTCTTGTTCTTGTTCATCCTTCGATTCTGCCAAATCTACTAGGGAAAAAAGTGGGAGGACGCACAATATGAAAGAATGGGGGTTTTATAGGATTTACATCCGAGAAGTCACTGTTTTATTCATGGTGGAAGTGTGCCGGTTTGTCATCTCCTTAACTCCGGTTTGTGATTTCCTTGGCATAGATATCTAATGCTCTCCACCTCGCGAAGTTAGTAGCCACTAACAGTCTCTCATGGGATTGATCACGTTTTGAGAAGATAATTTTTCTGAGTCTGGGCCCTCGAATTTGCTCATGCTAGTAGCCAATTGTCCCATTTGATTTGCCAGGTTTTGGATACTTGCCCCAGTTTCCTGCTGGAATTGCATTGTGTTAGTGGCAAGTGCATTAACAATATCTTCGAGAGACATACATGAGTTTTGCAAAGCTGGTTGCGGTGCTGGATGTGGCATTGGTGGTGGTTGCATTTGAAATGGTTGCTGTACTTCGGTTGATTGAAACTTTGTGGCCGATTTGGTATCACATTTGGATTAGTGAATTGGTTATGATTCAGTAACGAAATTATGTTGATCTTCCCATTCCAGCATTGTAAAGTGCTAGAGAAAGGATCATACCATTGCCTCGTTTGTCCTGTGGAAATCCACCCATGGCATTGGGCTTGTTACATATATTCTTCTTTGATTAAAGTTGGATACATATCGATTGGATGCTCCATCGTCTAGAATATATCCCACATTCATAAGATTTTTGCATATCTCCTACAACCATGTTTTCCACAAGAGAGGTTAGCTCAGAAAGTTGTTGTTCAATGTTCGGAGTGCTTACATCATTTACACTCCAATGTAATTGTGGCTCAAATTGGCTACTAAATTGTTGGAAATTTACTGCCATGTTGTACCAAACACAAACAATCAGAAAAAGAAAAACAAAAGAAAATATTGAATCAACAATGAAAACAAAAAACAAAATCGATTAGAAAATCAAAATCCCCGGGCAACGGCGCCCCAAAAAACTTGATCGTCGAAATAGCAAGTATACTATGCACAAGTAATAAAGTGATAAGTAAGATGATCGTTTCCCACTCGAGGAGATTCTAATGAACCTTTGTTATTTCCCAGCAACAATAAACTAAACAGGGGGGGGGGGGGTGTTGTTGAATGATTAACTAAATGAAATAAGAATGCAAATTAAGAATAACAAAACAGAAGTTAATTTGAATAAAAGATCAATGAGGAAAATCTGGTTAAGGGATCATTCTCTACCACAAGATATGGATTTGCGAATTAATCGTAGAATTGTCATCCAATTACAGCATTTGAAGTTATCAACCGTAGATAACAACAAGCTCTGTTATCCCAATCTTTCCTTACTTTGTTGTTAAATAAAATAGGCTCTTTACTTAATATCTATCCATTAAACAACCTAGAATAAGCTCTCTAAATTTAATTCAATGGATGCATTATGAAAAGAAAGAAAGGTTGATCTCAGCAATAAACACACAAGCTCGGATTATTTAACTTAGGTTATATTCTCCAATTGCAATCTCTGATCACAAGTTTGCTACTAATGATTAGAAATTCAAGACAATTACGGATCAAGATTTCTAGTCTAGCAATAGACAATATCCAGATTATATTCAGTTGGCCACCCAAATACAATCCAGCAAGCAATCATAAGCATTAAACAAGGGAAAATACAAGCAACTTCAATTAGAGAATTGGATAACAATTCCTTGCACAATCAACTTACAAAAACTATATCAGGGGCTTTGAAATCACCCTCAACCAATTCAGATTCAGTTACACATGTTTAAGAACGTGGTAAATACAATACAACATGGAGACATTCCAGAAAATGAAAGGGAAGGGAAAAACTTAGCAAATTGATGTAATTCTCTTTGGATTGTAGTTCTTCCTCTTTCCAAGCTTCCTTTCTCCTTCAAGAACTCCAAGAGATAAAAGAATTCCAGAGCTGCCGCCTCCACCACGTTCTCCCCTCCTCAAGTTATCAAAATAAAACCCTAAAATGTGTTTAAATACTCTGCTACAGTGAATTGCTACAGTGCCCTGTATTATACATGCTACAGTGACTTGTGGAACTATATTTCTATACATCTCACACTGTTTTGATTACAACTTTTGGTACACTGAATGGATTTATAAACCGTAAATTTCTCCAGAAAATAGACTTCGAGAGCTTTCCAACGGTATATAATATGTCATCGGGTTCATTGTATATCAATACAATTAAATCCGAAAATATGGTTGACTAGCAGAGGTGAAAATGAAGGGTTTTACTCCATTTTTGTGCAAGTTGCTCCAAAACTCCTACAAACATCAAAACCACACAAAAAATAAAAATACCAAGGAATATAGCAAAGAAACATGGACGAATTGATATGAAAATGATATATAAATAGACACTTATCATGAATGTGGTCTTTTCTTGGTCTTCAAGTGCAATGGAAATTTGATAGTAGCCTGAGTATCCATCAAAAAAGCAGTAGTAGGGGTTTCCTGCTACTCTTTCAAGAATTTGGTCAAGGAAGGGTAAGGGAAAATGGTCTTTTCTAGTGACAGCATTTAATTTTCTATCATCAATGCACATCCTCCAACTAGATGAGACACGAGTTGGCAATAATTCACCCTTTTCATTTTAAACTACTGTAATGCCAGATTTCTTAGGTACTACTTGTGTAGGGCTTACCCACTTACTATCAGAAATAGGATAGATAATTCCCACATTAAGTAGTTTGAGAACTTCAGCCCTAATGACCTCTTTCATGTGTGGATTTAATCTCCTTTGAGGTTGTTGAGATGTTTTGGCATTTTCCTCTAAAAGTATTCTATGTGTGCAAATTAAAGGGTTAATGCCTTTTATATCTTTGAAAGTCCACCCAATTGCATTTTTATGCCTTTTAAGCACTTCTATCAACTTACCTTGTTGCTCGCATGTGAGGGATGAAGAAATTACCACCGGATATGTCTGATTCTCCCCAAGATATGCATATTTAAGTCCTTCAGGTAAGGGCTTCAATTCTAACTTGGGAGCTTCCTCTTCCTTGTTTTCATTCATTTGCCCCAATTCTTCAAATCTTGATTTTGAGCCTTTTTCAATCACCTGTGCACAATCCAATAAAGAGCATATATCAGAAAGATCAGACTCTAGTTCCATGCTTGATTCTAATGAATTCACTAGAGAAGTTTCCCAAGGGTCAGAAGAACTCCCTTTTTGGATGTGATCTTCCACAATAGATTCAATTACATTGGCTTCATCAACTTCATCTTCTTCTTCATTTGGCTGTTTGCACATATTAAAAGCATTAAGTTCTAATGTCATGTTCCCAAACGATAGCTTCATGACTCCATTCCTGCAATTAATCAAAGCATTAGAAGTAGCTAGAAATGGACGCCCTAAAATAACAGGAATTGAATTGCTTACTTCCACTGGTTGTGTGTCCAAGACGATAAAATCCACTGGGCAAATGAATTTATCAACTTAAACTAATACATCTTCTACTACTCCTCTTGGTACTTTAATTGATCTATCAGCAAGAAAAAGAGTCACAGAAGTCGGTTTTAACTCACCTAGATTGAGTTTTTGAAAAACCGAGTATGGAAGCAAATTCACACTAGCACCAAGTCAAGTAAAGTTTGTTCAATTTTATGGTCTCCAATAACACATGAAATTGTAGGACAACCTGGATCCTTATATTTCACTGTGTTATTATTTTGAAGAATAGCACTTACTTGCTCGGCTAGAAAGGCCTTCTTTTTCACATTCAATTTTCTTTTCATAGTGCACAAGTCTTTCAAAAATGGTGTCAGAAAGGAATGTACCTGGGGGGCCATGACAAAGCAAGGGTATCGGTTGACCGTGACCTGGTGGTGAAAATGTGGCAAAGAGGGCAGGAAGTAGGAGGGGCCTTCTTTTGGGGGGGCGAATGCTTGAGGGAAAGGAGCGCCACAGAGGGGGATATGGTTCCTCTTCGGAGGGAAGGGGTCTTGGCCACCGCTTCCGGTCCTTTAGAGAGCGAAGGAGGGGCGTTCGCACTAAGGTCAGTCAGGAAATGTGTTGGTGCAACAAAGCGTACCATCGGCGACTAGGGTCATGACTGCTTGGCTGGTCAAAATAATGGTTATTTGAACTCCCTGCATTTGAGTTAGATTGATCTTTGGGGTTTTGCAATGTTTGAGAAGGAAATTTTCCCTTCTCTTTGATGCTAAATGTCGATGCAAATTTTGCAAGAGTTTCTGACAAATTTGCTAATGTTTGAGCAGTTTGGCTATTGAAAGTCTCTTGCTTTGTACTGAATGAATGCAATGTTTCTTGAAGGTCATTCCTAGGAGGAGGAGCATATGCATGATCATGAGAATTTTGAAAATTTTGTTGTGCTTGAAAAGGGACTTGTGAAGATTGTGCATGATTTTCATTTTTCCAGCTAAAATTTGGATGATTTCTCCAACCAGGATTGTAGGTTTGTGAATATGGATTGTGATTTGGCCTTTTGAAAGTGTTTAAGGCATTGGCTTCTTCATGGAGACATTCCTTAAAGGTAGGCAAAGTTGGGCAATTATCAGTAGAATGGTCATTGTCATCACAAATGTTACAGACATTTTCTTGAATAGAATTCAATTGACCACTCTTTTTCATTTCTAAAGCCTCAACTTTTCTGGCTAGGGATGCAAATTTGGCTTGAAGGTCATGGTCTTCCCTAAGGTTGTAAATGCCTCTATTGAATGTCGAGGTTAGGGCCTTGCCTGGTACCTCATAGGTGCCAGTAGTGTCCTAATTTTGTGCCTTTTCTGCCAAGGAATCTAGGAAGTCAAGTGCTTCCTCAGGGTCTTTTTCTTTAAATTCTCCATTACACATTAATTTTACTAGTTGCCTATCTTGAGGTGTTAACCCTTCATAGAAGTGTGCAACTATTCTCCAAGTTTCAAACCCATGGTGAGGATAGGTATTAAGTAGTTCTTTATACCTATCCCAACATTGGTAAAGGGTTTCCCCTTGTTTTTGAGAGAAATCAGAAATTTGTCTTTTAAGAGAATTTGTTCTATGGGTAGGACAAAATTTTTTCAAAAATTGTTGTTTCATCTCATCCCATGAACTGATGGAATTCGACCTCAAATTTTGTAGCCATGTTCTAGCTTGATCTTTTAAAGAAAAAGGAAAAAGCTTTAATCTAATGGTGTTTATGCTACAATTTGGGTCAGTGTAGGAGCTACCTACCTCTTCAAAGAGTTTCAAGTGCGAATATGGGTTCTCCATGTCAAGGCCATGAAAAGTGGGTAGAAGTCGAACAAAACTTGGTTTGAAATTGAAATGGATTGAATCTGGAGGAGAAACTACACAAGATGGTGCACTAGTCCTTACCGGATTCATGTAGTTTCCGAAGGTTCTTCGTTGGTTTTGATCATTTTGCTGCGAACGGTTGTCCCCTTCATCCGTGAATATTTCCTCATGATTGTTGGCCATGTTTTATAAGGAAGATGATGTTTTTCTAACAAGTCTACCACTAGATGTTCGTGACCAAATTTTCAGGCAACAAAGAGAGAAGAAAAGAGAGCAAAAGATGAACACACAAAGAAAAATAAAAAAAATTTTGATCTAAGATGAGAAAAGAGAATACTTACAATTTTGCACGCCAATTTTTACCTTCCTCGGCAACGGCGCCAAAAACTTGACACATCTGAAAAAGGATTGTCTCCTAAGTATAGGAGTGTCGAAATAATAAAATCGGTGGGACCGGGGTCGATCCACGAGGAAGGAGATTTTATCGCTACAAATTATAAGCTAAGCAAATATGATATAATTGATTCAAAGATATGACAAGATAATGTCAACAATAGATAAGAATAATTAAAATACGCAAGTAAAAGGAATTAACACAATAATAATGAAAGCTAAGGTTAGGAGATCCGCCCTTGATATTTCGAATAAGGATAATTAGCCCATTTTGGTTATATGAATTATATTTATTTCATTACCAACATTTATACCACTTCTTGTAAATGGGTTCAAGCATCCAATGTGCCAATCATCATATGTCTACAACAAATCAAGGTTCCTAACTAGATTCGTGTCGGTAAGGAAGAACCATACATCATCTAGAAAGGATCCAAGCATTTGATGTGCCCAGGATTGTCGACAATGGATCAAGACCTCCACTTTACGAGTGGTGTCAAGATTGATTAAGAAATTAAATATAAATCATATTGAATAAACATTATAAGATTAAGATTATTAAGCACATATTAAGGGTTAGAGAATCATTATTCTCATATCAAGGGTTTCACCCTTTTGTTAGCCCTAAGACTACATGATAATTTTGATGATAACAATACACATTGATTAATTGAGATTTACTAACATGTTTATTTATGTGCAAGAGTAAGATCATTGAAATAATTTTAAATCAAGAAGAGGCTTATTAAAATGAAGTGTTGAAGCTAAGGAGAAGACTACATGTTAAAGGCACCAAAGTTTAAGAACAAGGATTGACTCAAGAAATGTGACACATGAGTAATGTTCAATCAATTGATCATATATATCTCTACAACTATCCAAATGATGTGATTCTTGAGCTTTTGGAAAGCTTCTCAATTTATAACATTTCATATGTTTTAATGAAATTCAAATTTCAAGTGCAAGGTTGTCCAAATCATCATGCAAGTTGAAAAGACAAATGGAAGTAGCTGACATGAGCACTGAATACTCCTTTGGACATATCTTGAGCTAGAAAAATCAAAATGACTTGATTCTTATGGCATTGGAAAGATGACTTAATGAAGAACATTTCATATGTTTTGAAAAAATTCAAATTTCAAACAAAAGGCCGACATAATTGACATGCAATTCGGTGGACTGACACAAGAAGAAAAATCAACTCACATGAGCACCGAATGGTGTTTTGGCCATATCTTAAGATAGAGATATCCAAATGCTTTGATTCTTAATTTTTTGGAAAGATTATTCAAATATTCAGATCTTTTATGTTTTGAAGAAATTCAAATTTCAACGGAAGGCTGACAGAATTATCATTCATTTTGGTGGCCTTTGACACAAGAAAAGAAAAAAACAAGTCACCTGATCACTGAATGTGGTGTTTTTTGGGCCATATCTTGTCTTTGCTACAGATATCCAAATGACTTGATTCTTAAGCGTTGGAAATCTTATTCCAAAGGTTGCAAATCTTTATGTTTTTTTTCCGAGTTTTCAAATTTAACGGCCATTGACAAAAATGGAAGACAAGATTATGGTTTTTATGGTGGGCAGAAAATTTGGAGATGGTGTCTTCACTTGATTAAGTTCATCCTATTTGCCTATAAAAGGAGCCCTTCTCCCATGCATGCATTCAAAAAGATAAGTGCAAGAGAAGCATTTTATCAAGCAAAAAGCAAGAGAAGTATCAAGTCTAGAGAGCTTTTATATTATCTATCTACTCTTTGAAGAGAGTTATACTTTTATTGTAAAAATTATCTTTGTTCTTGTATTGTGGTGAGAGTGAGATATTCTTGTAAAAGATAAAAGTTATCCTTGAGAGAAATCTTTCCTTGGTGAGGTTATTCATCAAGAAGAACTCTTGGTGTGGTGTTATCAAGGGTTGAAGAAAGTTGCCTTGGTGAGGTTGTTCATAAAGAAGAACTCTTGGTGTGGTGTTATCAAAGGTTGAAGGAAGTTGCCTTGGTGAGGTTGTTCATCAAGAAGAACTCTTGGTGTGGTGTTATCAAGAGTTGAAGAAAGTTGCCTTGGGGAGGTTGTTCATCAAGAAGAACTCTTGGTGTGGTGTTATCAAGAGTTGGAAGAAAAAGTCTTGGTGAGGTTGTTCATCAAGCAAGTTGTAAAGATTCTACAACTAGTGGAAAGCTTAGCTCGTGGAGCTAGGAGCCCGTGGACGTAGGCAAGGTTTGCCGAACCACGTAAATTGAGTTTGCACTCTCTCTATCCCTATCTCTTTACATTAGCTTGCACTTGTGATTGTTCTTCATTTCTATTCTCTTGATTGCATTCTATTTTCATCTTCTTCACCTTTATTCTTAAAGGAAGAGTTAAATAATTTTGATTTTCAAAAAAAGTTTTCTAAATCCGTTTTGATAAATAAAAACCCAATTCACCCCCCCTCTTGGGTTGCCATACCTGGGTCAACAAGTGGTATCAGAGCAAGGTTGCTCAATTTTTTAAATCTTAATCGATTTTTGAGCTATGGCAACTTTTAATTCAACTTCATCTGTTGAGGGACTTTCTATCTCTAGACCTCCATTTTTTAATGGAAGTGATTACTCTTATTGGAAAACTAGAATGAGTATTTTCTTGAAATCTTTTGATTATGATTTGTGGTCTATTGTTTTGGAAGGACCTTTTGTTCCTACCAAAATTGAAAATGGGGAATGCATGCTTAAAGAACCTAAGGAGTTTAGTGAAGATGATAAAAAGAAATTGAGTTTGAATGCTAAAGCTATGAATGTGTTGTATTGTGCTCTAGATAGAAATGAGTTTAATAGAATATCTACTTGTTCTACGGCACAAGAAATATACCACACACTTGAAGTAACTCATGAAGGAACTAGTCAGTTAAAGAATCCAAAATTAGTATGCTAGTTCATAGTTATGAGCTTTTTAAGATGAAATCGGATGAATCAATTTCTGAAATGTTTACTAGATTTACGGATATTATTAATAGTTTGAAATCTCTTGGTAAATCTTATTCTAATGTTGAAATTGTGAGAAAGATTCTTAGGTGTCTACCAAAATCTTGGGAGCCAAAGGTGACAGCAATTCAAGAAGCAAAGGACCTCACCAAACTACCATTATAAGAACTTATGGGTTCTCTCATGACTCATGAAATCACCTTGAAGGAGAATGAAGAAGATTTAAAGAAAAAGAAAAATATCGCTTTCAAATCTTCAACAAAAGAAGATGATGATTCCGACGAT
>SNVD02002848.1:0-10143 GCA_013180625.2 Boswellia sacra | reverse complement strand
AGTTCCTAAAAGCTTCTCAAATGTTAATCCTTTGCAATCTCTTCCTCTGGAATTTATATGACAACCAATAGAATTGAAGAAAACGACGTTTCTAATTCATTTGATTAGCTACCCTAAACATATGTGAGAAACCTAATAACAAACTCACTTTTTTTTTTTTTTATTTCTCTCCTTCTTTATGGCCTGAGCTGCAGTAAAAAGGCTTATTAGACCCATGGCTATTACACTTGTTTCAAATTTTAGACATTTTAAATAAATTCGGCTACTTTTCCTCGTGCCTTTCTTTGTATTATTTACTTAAGACATCAGCTAATATTTAAGGAACATTGAGAAAATAACACAATAGGGGGCTTTTTTTCATAAATAAAAAACTTCTTAAAATTTTGCATGTTATAGTCCTGTCTGAAGTTCGACAGTATCTGACAAATACGTTGGACAGTGTCCGACAATATGCAATAGTATTCTACACTTATATACATAGTGTAAGATACTCGATAGAGAGTCACAGCATACAAATTTTCAGAGATAAAATCATTTTTATAATCTACAGTTAAATTTAGGATATTTTTAAAATTTTTCTTAATATTTATGTGTGGTATGTGATGGTTCTATCCCATCTGTGGACATTAATTAGTTATCATGTTAAAAAAATTATATTTGCAACGTTTGTAGTCAACAAAGAAAGTCCCAACTCTAAGAAAGAGTAAAAAGAAAAGACGTTAAGGAAGAAAAACCGAATTAACGAAGCAAATTAATTATAGAGCTAGTAATGGAAGGCAGAAAAAGTGCAAAATTATTGACGTTTGTAATTTGTACCAATCTACGTGTGGTTTGTCTTCAATCTTGATCCTAAAACTTTTTAGTGTAATGTCGAAATTGTATTGTGTTTAGTGTACTCATGTATTGTATTAATTTATACAAAAAAAATTAAAAACTTAAAAAAATATATACACAATGTAAAATATTTTTATTTAATTTATAAAATTAGTTATTTATTAATTTATCAAAACTGTCAGCACATCTAACGACACTGCCATTTGTAGAACAAGTGGGTTGTGATCGCGCTAGTCTCCCCCGAGGATTAGATGTGGTTCGCGTAAGCTGGACCGGATACCTTGGTTACCAAAAAAAAATCATGCGACGATATGTAGGCCCCATCGGATTACGAAGGTCCTGACCTTGTTACGTAACACTTGGGGTCCACTATCTCCCCTGGGCCCCTCAGATAATTCAAGGTTTATGGTGGCATACTTGGTGTCTATAGATCTCGTGGGGGTTGGACTCGAGTGTCACCTAGTGGAGGCGATGACTCCTTCTACCCCTTCTTAATTTTCAAAAAATAAATTCTAAATTAATTTGATTTTATAATTTATATACTAAATAAACGATTAATAATTTTTAAAATTTAAAAATTAAAGGGTATTTTTAAACATATATTTTTTTATAGTGCTATACAATATAATACTAATATCATATATTTACTTTACATAATTTAATATAATGCGCATACATCTAATAGTTGTACTTTATATAAATTAATATTATGCTAAATTATAACAAATCACATATATTATACTATTTAATATAATATAATAAAATAACACTGTATAATGTGGCACACCAAACATATAGATAAGTTCTTTATTTAATGAAGGGAGTCTTGCGTACTCAAATAGAGAATGGGATCTAGTTGCTTAAAATATATTTATTTGCCTTTTACGTGAAAGATGCCTTTTGAAACTTTTGTCACATTGTATTTTATTCCTGCTCTTCCCAATGAAGTGGCCAGTGGATCGAGCAGTGATTGCTGATAGATATTATTCATTCTTCCTCATATGATAATTTAAATATTCCGCCAAATTGGACATTACAGCATGCCAACATTCTCTCGATCAAATTAGCGCTCATTCCCAACGCATCTTAAGTAGCATCCCGACATCTTCAATCCAAATTATCGAAAGAAATCAAAACATGTTAAAGATTGAATAAATACAACTGTTAAATTATTTTATTTAATTTATAAATATTTTTGTTTTATTTTCATTATTTTAAAGAGTTTGTATACAGTGCTGAACAGTTTGCTATAGTGTCAAATTAGTGCGCTACAGTGTTCAAACAGTGCCGCAACTGCGCATCCATCCATAATGCCGGTTGCAATTAACCAGCAGCAGCAGGTTTACACCAATCCACTCCTGCCAAATGGCAGCCATTCAGCAACCACACTCACAGTAGCTCGCGCATCTGGTGCACCTGGAGCATGGAAGGCTGATCCCAAATCTCCTTTAAAAAAAAACTGGAGAAAGTTCTCCACAAAATACTATAGAGTTTTTACAACTCAGCTCGGCTAGGTGACCTCAATCCATAATGCTAATGAATACTCAATCTTATCTCTAGAATTTTTTATTTTCCGTCTCCTTGCTATCTGAGCCCCTCTCAACTAATTTTTATGACAAGGATCTGAGCTGACGCAATAAGACAAATTCCTTTTGAAAACAAGAGAAAGTTCTCGACAAAATAGTATAAATTTTTTACAGCTCAGTCTGATAGATGGCCTCAATCCATAACACTAATAAATACTAAATCTTATCTCGAATATTTTTTATTTGTCGAGATCCTTGTAGTCTGAACCTGCAGTCTGAATAAGACAAGTCCGCTCTTTGGAATCTTTTTTACGAAAGGAATGAGCGGGAGATAATTTTTCCAACCTTTGGGCCACTGGCTATAAATTGAGACGAAAAAATAGCAGTTCACACCACCAAACCACTTAGTCACCGACTACAAATTCAAGAAGAAAATTAAAGTAGATGTCAGTAATTATCTGATCTGTGAGCCACCGGCAACTAATTGAAGAATTAATGTAGCATGTTCACACCACTAAAGCACTAACTACATATTCACGGAGAAATTTGAAGTAGGTGTCAGTCATTTTCTGATCTCTGGGCCGCAAACTACAAGTTCACGAAGAAAAGAAAAACATATCTATAATTTTCTTTAGCGTTTGCCTTGTTTACATTATGTATATCATTAAATGGTGACAGACATTAAATACAGTAAAGTTGTGAGGAATTCATGAGCTGCCTGTAGAGGCGTCAAATGGGATGGCAGCCGAGCCTGACATGGGCTTAGCCTGTTTCCCATATAAGTTCGGCCTGTTCTGCCCATCTCGGGGGTTGAGTTAGGTTTATGTTTTGAACTCTAAAAGCTTAATGGGCTCAAGCCATTTTCCATATATTGTGGCTTCGGAAGTATACATGTAATCATATCCTCTCCAAGGAAGCTAACTCCGAGAGATTTAAAAATAAATAAATAAAAGAACGACGAATATCATAACACCAAATAGTGGAGGAAATAACAATGATAATAATAATTATAACAACCACGAACTTTAACAAAACCCCAATCTTTTTGCTCTGCTTTTATCCTCATCAACATAATTTAGGTGGATTTTATCTCCACCTATGTAACATTAATTTATTAGTGTAGTTGGTTGTATGTTTATTAAATTTTGGCAATCATTAAGTTAAAGTATTTGTCCTCGTGAATCATGTGCTAGCCACTATTGTCTTTTTTTGTTTCCCTTGTTTTTATATTTTATTTATTCCATTTTTAAAGATTTGAAAAGATAGTTCAAACAACACAAATTTTTGTCTTATTTTGATTGCATTCGGGGTACTTTTGTTGTGCAACATTAAATAGTATAATATTATATTATATTATATTGTATAGTATTAAAAATAGTATTATGTCAAAATTAAATTTTGTTTGGTATACATATGTATTTTATTAATTTAAAATACAGAGAAATTCTTTTTTTAAAAACATTTATACAAAATATAAAAACATTTTATTTTATTTTTTAAAATTAGTTATTTATTAATTTCTCTAAAAATGTTATCGGAGGGTCATCACATAGCCACCAGTTCTGATCTTCAAAAAATTTTGTTCAGCATGTTTTGCGACATTATCAAGTTCGAAATGGTCGCTATGAGATGAGACGATCTATAAGCTAATATGATTTTTGTCATGTCGAATGTCTTATTTAGCCAAAAAAGGTGACGACAAGTCTAGCTACCACATGTTGTTACCTCTCCTATTAATAAATGACGGCTTGAATGACAATAATACCACCACCATGATGTAGATCGGTTCATTTTGATCATTTCAATACCCACGGTGTCGCTAGAACCTCTTCGTCAACTGTTGCCAATGACTATCATCAACTCCTTAAGCAGCAAATTCTATTTTTTCAAATTTTATCATAAATATAATCAAATAATTTATTATTAATTAATTAAGATAACTACAAAAATTTTGAATCATTACAATGTGTAATCTAATGTCACCTGTCAATAATGCATAGTTTAATACTATATTTGTGCATATAGAAATTATACCTTGTATTATTTAAAACTATGTAAAATTATAACCAAACATATGTATTATACTAGTTAGTACAATATAGTGTCTTAACACTATACTATATCACGTACCAGACATGACCTCACATTATTAATTGACTACCGTAGATAATTATAGACTAGCTAGATAATCTATATTATTAGTTAAAGATCAAATTGTATGCTGATGTTCATCTACTCTTTCCCACTCTTATCTATATTTAGGGGAAGAAAAATAAGATTGAATGTTCTTACATATTGTCAAATATTATCGATTAACCGTATCTTCTTAGATAATATATAATAATAAATGTTAGTCATCTATACTATTGTAACATTATATTTCTACTATACAATTATTTGGCCCAAAATATAACATTGAAATGAGCGTAGGTCACTGACGAAGAAGGTACTCTTCCTCATCGATCACCATGATGATAGATATATATTTTATATCTCAATTACATGTTACTATTTTACTCTAAATCTTAAAGTTCCATTAAAGTGTGGTGAAGGCAAGGACAATGAGACATCAATTAAAGATATGCTATTTATAATTTAATTTAATGTCAGAGGGTTTATGTATTAATGTAATTAGGTTTAGATGGCACTCGATTTTGCCTATTTTGACCTTTTAATGCTTGGAAAATGTGCAATCATAAAGCATGTGAAATTTGGTACCGTATGCAATACGCACTCTTGTTCCTGAAAAGGAGAGGAACTGTTATACCCCGGATTTGGCCCACCCTGGTGCGTCAGGGCATGACAATAATTTTTCACACCTCAGCAATCCTATACATATACGTTACCCTATTAGCACTAACAAATGGCAAAATATGTATGGCCATTCAGCAAGTTCACACCACTGGGGCCGCTAGCTCTGAAATCTGGAGGAAATGAAAAGCAGCTGTTAATGATTTAGCTACGAATTTAAGAAGAAGGAAGACACGTCACCGGGTACGAATTTAAGAAGAAAGGACTTGTCGGTGGCCACGAATTTAAGAAGAAAAGAAAAGCAGATGTCAATAATTTTCGGGCTTCTGGACCACATTCCACGAATGACGAAGAAAAGCAGACAGGCTGAAACCACTGTGCCACAACAAAGAACAGAAAAATGACTGTTGATATTTAAGTCAATCAAATTAAAAGGATAAAAATAAAATTAAAAAATTGGTTCTTGCTCTTTAATTTTTCTCTTACCTTTCAATATTTTTCGGTTCTCTTCTTATTAAATAACAAAATAGAGCTTATTTATCAAAACGTAAACACTTATAAACTCAGTTGTTGTTGCTATTCCAACATCCTCAATCCAGATCATTCTCTCTTCTTATTATTTGGTTTATACAAACAGGTATACTTTCCTAACCTTTGAAGTTTGCTTACGCAAAACAACCTCACAATATGAATACATATTCAAGGAGCGACAACATGATTATCGATTAATGACCCATTTTTAACGTAACAATCAGTGATTAAACGTTGGACGTGGATGTTAACGAGTAGTATTTATTGTCTCCATTAGCATCTTTAACAACAGAAGCTTTGTTTCTCCATCTCACCGTAAAAATGAAGGAGGATAAAAATAATATATTTAATTAAAATATTGTTTAAATATTTTAAAAGTATATGAAAAATAGGAAGATTTAAATAATTTATTAGTTTTATATTTTTGCTCTTACAATAAGTCATACAAATAGATTTAGTGAAGCTCAAATAAAATTTCTCAATCAGAGTACAAGCCAATAATTTTTAGACCACCGGACCACCGATTATGAATTCAAGAAGAAAATTTAAAGTAGACGTCTAGAATTTTCCGATCTTTGGGGGACTGGCTGTTAATTGAAGAAATAGCATGTTGAAAAGGATATCTCAATAATTTTCTTCATTAAATGCGGTATTTACACCACTGGGCCACTTACAACAAATTAAAGAAGAAATCAATAGCATATCTCAATAATTTTCTTTGACGTTTTCCTTCTTGTAAAACACGTGATGCAGAACCTTTCAAAAGATACAGATGACATGTTGAGAAACTTTTTCTTTACAAAGACTGAAACTTTTCTGCCTTAAAAGTCTCAGATTGTATTTTCTACCACCTAAAAGAATGAAACCATTCAAGAAACTTTTGAAAACATTCAAAGGCTGACGCAAGGGTTGTATAACATGTGTATCATTTCACTCACAAGTATCTGAAAACAGGGGAAAGATCTTGGCAAAATACCATCAGTACAGAAGACGAAGAATTTTTATAGCACAGCCTGGCTAGGAGACCTCAATCCAGACTATTGATAAATACTCAATTTTTCTCTAGTATTTCTGATTTTCCAAGATCTTTATAGTTTGAGGCTTTGAGCCCTCCTTCAATTAATTTTTATAAAATGAATTTTATTGACACAACAAGACAAATCCTCTCCGGAAACAGAAGAGAGTTCTGAACAAAATAGTGTAGATTTTTTTCCAACTCAGCCTGTCTACCGACCCCAATCCATAATACTGATAAATACTTAATCTTTATCTAATATTTTCGATATTCCAAGATCCGTACAGTGTGAGCCCCCCTTAATTAATTTTTAAAATAATTAATATTATCACTCCCAACGTTTGAGCAAAGTAATACTCTCCCCCAACCTTCGATGAAATAACATACAGACTCCTAATTTTCAAATACCGTTAATCTATCCATTGAACATATTGCAGAAAGATAATTTTGCCTTTACTTATATTATAAGATTTTTTTATTTATTTTCTTTTATAAAGGAGATAAATTTTAAAAACACCAACAGGACTCGAAAAATTCATATTTTTAAAAATTTTATATTTTAAAGTTACAAGAATTTATAAGCAAATAAATAATAAATATATAAATAATAAAAGTAATGTATCATAAAAATTTTAGATAATATTCAAATGAGTTAGCTAGGCTGCTCAACTCAAGAGAACAAAAATTCCTTTTATGTATGAATATTAAAATTACCAAAAAAAAATGGAGAAGATGGAGTTTCCAAATGACATAGACGTCGGAGTAGTGATTTCTAAGAATATCATATAAAATCCAATTAAATAGACATGTGATTGGACCGACTTTTGGATGGTGTAACTCTTAATTATCAGCCTTACGGAATCCCTATAAATACTTGAACACACACGTCTCTTCCCTCAAAATCACCATCAGCACGACTCAAGACAAAAATGGAGTGAGCGACCATTCACCAAGGTGAACGCTGTGAAAACATTTCCGAAGCGGAAAGCCCTGACATAGTTGATCTAGCTGCTGAAATGGAGCAACAGGAGAGTAAGAAAGTTGATCCAGGAGAAAAAGAAGAAGGCTGTATATGAGTTCAGAAGGTAAGATATTTATAGAGTACTACTTGAGGTAGGTTAATTTTATTTTATTTTTATTAATATCTTACATAGTTTTATTTTTTTCCTTAAATATATGTAGTTCTTGAAATTTTTGAAGAGGCCTCCCTGCCTCCCATTCAGCAGGGATAAGTCTCCCTGAAAACACCCCGGGGACATTTCAATCGCAGAACAGCGTAAAAAGGGAGCAACAGAGGAGTGAGAAATTTGTTCCAGGTGAAATATCTGAGGAATCCGATGAGGAGGCCGACTCCTCAGGTAAGAGGAAGATATTGGCTGACATTAATTACTAAATAACTAAATATTTTTTCTAATTAAACGATATGCCATTTTGACACAAATCTTTTATAAATTATTAACTAATACAGTTTTTCTTCGCATTCTTTCACCAAGGGTGTGGAACAATAGTACTAAAAAAGAAGGTAAAATTGAGTCAGGAGAAGCTTCTTGCTTACTCTCAAAAACTAATAAAGAGAGATTGGGAAAGCATTAGAACTTTTATCGAGGACAATCCCGAGGCCATCAATTTTGAGATTTTGGAGGCTTACGGTACCTTTTCCCACCTTATCTCAGTCAGATCATGATGATGTCACTCAGCTTGTGAATGATTTTCCGCCCAAGTTTGGACTTTGGAGAATCCATACAACATGGTGACATGATGCAAGTGAAAATAACAACAAAATTAAAGAATTATTAATAAATAAAATAGGATCAATTTATCTAATAATATTTTATTAAATCAAATTATATGAATTTAGTTACATATATTAGTTGTACATCTAGAATTATTTATTTATTTTTTGATAAGATCAAAAAAATTCAAAAAATTTTAGTGAACCACCAATGACCTAATTGGAAACTTATTTTAGGTATGTTAAATAAAATTTAAAAATTATTGCATAAAAATTATTAATATAACCACGTTAGAGAACATAATTTTATATTGAAATTTCTTTTATTCATAATCTTTTTTATTATCTGATAAGAAATAATTATTTTTTCTTTTTGATTAGTTGATTATAATTAAATCTTATAATTCATAAATTTACTAATGTCATAAAGTGATCATAGCTCATTTTCACTCAAAAAAATTAATTTATAGGACATATTTATATAGAAATATTAATATATGACCTATATCTTATAAAACTGAATTATTAATTTTTCTACAATAGATATGGTGTTTACGGATTTTATATTATTATTTGAGATTTACTAATTTTATTTTTTTTTACTAGATCTTATATATATGTTTATTTTTATTTTCATAGAACCTTCTTGGGAGTCTCTCAAAGCGTCGTCGTCGACCGCCTCGCCCGAATTGGAAGTTTGAAAACGGTGATGAAGAAGGTAAGAGAAAGATATATATATATATATATATATATATCTTACATAGTTTTATTTTTTTTTCCTTAAATATATGTAGTTCTTGAAATTTTTGAAGAGGCCTCCCTGCCTCCCATTCAGTCAGGGATAAGTCTCCTTGAAAATACCCGGGGCACATTTCATCTCGGAACAGCGTAAAAAGGGAGCAACAGAGGAGTAAGAAAGTTGTTCCAGGTGAAATATCTGAGGAATCCGATGGAGAAGCCGAATCCTCTAATAATTCAGGAGGCAAGAGGAAGATATTGGCTGACATTAATTACTAAGTTACTAAAAATTTTTTCTAATTAAATGATATGCCATTTTGACACAAATCTTTTGTGAATTATTACCTAATACAGTTTTTCCTCGCATTCTTTCTCTAAGGGTGTGGAACAATAGTACTAAAAAAGAAGTTAAAATCGAGTCAGGAGAAGCTTCTTGCTTGCTCTCAACTACGCAAAGCTATTCAACAGAAAGATTGGGAAATAATCAAAGCTTTTATCGAGGAAAATCCCGAGGCCATTAATGTTGAGATTTTGGAGGCTTATGGTACCTTTTCCCGCCTTATTCTCAGTCAGATCATGATGATGTCACTCAGCTTGTGAATGATTTTGCGCCCAAGTTTGGAGAATCCGTAGTTCCATTCAACATGGTGATATAATACAAGTAAAAATAGCAACAAAATTAAAGAATTATTAATAAATAAAATAGGATCAATTTATGTAATAATATTTTACTAAGTCAAATTGTATAAGTTTAGTTATATAAATTAGTTGTACATCTAGAATTATTTATTTATTTTTTGATAGGACCAAAAAAATTCAGAAAATTTTAGTGAACCACCAATGGCCTAATTGAAAACTTATTTTAGGTGGGTTAAATAAAATTTGAAAATTATTGCATAAAAATTATTAATATAAACACATTAGAAAACGTAATTTTATATTTAAATTTCTTTTATTTATCATCTTTTCTATTATCTTATAAGAAATAATTATTTTTTCTTTTTGATTAGTTGATT
>SNVD02002847.1:0-10157 GCA_013180625.2 Boswellia sacra | reverse complement strand
TAGACATTATCACAATCCCGGCAACGGCCGCCAAAAACTTGATGCGTTCGAAATAGCAAGTATACTAGTCGCACAAGTAATAAAGTGATAAGTAAGATATCGTTCCCACGAGGATTGATTCTAATTGAATTTTTTATTTCCAGCAACAATAAACTAAACAGGGGGGATTTTTGTTGAATGATTTACTAAATGAAATAAGAATGCAAGTAAAGAATAACAAAACAGAAAGTAAATTTGAATGAAAAAATCAATGGGAGAAAGCTGGTTAAGGGATCCTTCTCTACCACAAGATATGGATTTGCGAATTAATTGTAGAATTGTCATCTAATTACAGCATTGAAGTTATAAACCGTAGATAATAACAAGCTCTATTACCCCAATCTTTCCTTACTTTGTTGTTAAATAAAACAAGCTCTTTATTTAATCTCTATCCATTAAACAACCTAGAAAAAGCTCTCTGAGTTTAATTCAATGGATGTGATAGGTGTCTATTTATGTATTACTTTTATATCAATTCGTCCATGTTTCTTTGCTATATTCCTTGGTATTTTTATGTTTTTGTGTGGTTTTGATGTTTGTAGGAGTTTTGGAGCAACTTGCACAAAAATGGAGTAAAACCCTTCATTTTCACCTCTGCTAGTCAACCATCTTCTCGGATTTAATTGTATTGATATACAATGAACCCGATGACATATTATATACCGTTGGAAAGCTCTCGAAGTCTATTTTCTGGAGAAATTTACGGTTTATAAATCCATTCAGTGTACCAAAAGTTGTAATCAAAACAGTGTGAGATGTATAGAAATATAATTCCACAAGTCACTGTAGCATGTATAATACGGGGCACTGTAGCAGGTCACTGTAGCAGAAACACATTTTAGGGTTTTATTTTGATAACTTGAAGAGGGGAGAACGTGGAGGAGGCTGCATCTTTGGATTTCTCTCATCTCTTGGAGTTCTTGAAGGAGATTGAAGGTTTGGAAAGAGGAAGAACTACAAATCCTAAGAGATTTCATCAAATTTGCTAAGTTTTCCCTTTCCCTTTCATTTTCTGGAATGTCTCCATATTGTATTGTATTTGTATTCTGTCTGAATATGTGTAACTAAATCTGAATTGGTTGAGGGTGATTTCAAAGCCCTTGATATGGTTTTTGTGAATTGATTGTGCAAGAAGTTGTTATCCAATTCTCTAATTGAAGTTGCTTGTATTTTCCCATGTTCTAATGCTTATGATTGCTTGCTGGATTGTATTTGGGTGGCCAACTGAATATAATCTGGATATTGTCTATTGCTAGACTAGAAATCTTGATCCGTAATTGTCTTGAATTTCTAATCATTAGTAGCAAAATTGTGATCAGAGATTGCAATTGGAGAATATAACCTAAGTTAAATAATCCGAGCTTGTGTGTTTATTGCTTAGATCAACCTATCTTTCTTTCGTAATGCATCCACTGAATTAAATTTAGAGAGCTTGTTCTAGGTTGTTTAATGGATAGAGATTAAATAAAGAGCCTGTTTTATTTAACAACAAAGTAAGGAAAGATTGGGATAACAGAGCTTTTTGTTATCTACGGTTGATAATTTCAATGGTGTAATTGGATGATAATTCTACAATTAATTCGCAAATCCATATCTTGCGGTGGAGAATGATCCCTTGACCAGATTTCTGTCATTGATTAATTCCCATTTCAATTAAGTTTGCATTGTGTTATTCATTAATTACCGTCGTATTCTGTTTTTCATCTAGTTAATCAACCAACAAAACCCCCCCATTTGGTTAATTGTTGCTGGAAATAACAAATTCAATTAGAATCAATCCTCGTGGGAACGATATCTTACTTATCACTTTATTACTTGTGCGACTAGTATACTTGCTAGTTTCGAACGCATCAGGATGCATTATGATAAGAAAGATAGGTTGATCTAAGCAATAAACACACAAGCTCGGATTATTTAACTTAGGTTATATTCTCCAATTGTAATCTCTGATCACAATTTTGCTACTAATGATTAGAAATTCAAGACAATTACGGATCAAGATTTCTAGTCTAGCAATAAATCACAACCAGATTATATTCAGTTGGCCACTCAAATACAATCAGCAAGCAATCATAAGCATTAAATATGGGAGAATACAAGCAACTTCAATTAGAGAATTGGATAACAATTCCTTACACAATCAACTTACAAAAACCATATCAGGGGCTTTGAAATCACCCTCAACCAATTCAGATTCAGTTACACATGTTTAAGAACGTGGTAAATACAATACAACATGGAGACATTCCAGAAAATGAAAGGGAAGGGAAAAACTTAGCAAATTTGATGTAATTCTCTTTGGATTGTAGTTCTTCCTCTTTCCAAGCTTCCTTTCTCCTTCAAGAACTCCAAGAGATGAAAGAATTCCAGAGCTTCAGCCTCCACCACGTTCTCCCCTCTTCAAGTTATGAAAATAAAACCCTAAAATGTGTTTAAATACTCTGCTACAGTGACTTGCTACAGTGCCCCGTATTATACATGCTACAGTGACTTGTGGAATTATATTTCTATACATCTCACACTGTTTTGATTACAACTTTTGGTACACTGAATGGATTTATAAACCGTAAATTTCTCCAGAAAATAGACTTCGAGAGCTTTCCAACGGTATATAACATGTCATCGGGTTCATTGTATATCAATACAATTAAATCCGAGAAGATCACTGACTAGCAGAGGTGAAAATGAAGGGTTTTACTCCATTTTTGTGCAAGTTGCTCCAAAACTCATACAAACATCAAAACCACACAAAAACATAAAAATACCAAGGAATATAGCAAAGAAACATGGACGAATTGATATAAAAGTAATACATAAATAGACACCTATCATTCAACTTGACCACTAGTTTGTGGATGATATGAAGTGGACACCTTGTGAGTGATGTTGTATTTCTTGAGCAAGGCTTCAAATGATCTATTGCAGAGGTGTGTTCCTCTATCACTAATTATGGCTCTTGGTGTTCCAAATCTTGCAAAAATATTAGATTTCATAAAATCTACAACAACTTTATAATCATTAGTTCTCATAGCTTTGCTTCCAACCATTTAGAAACATAATCCACTGGAATTATAACGTACGCATTACCGAAAGATGAGGGAAAAAGACTCATGAAATCAATACACCACACATCAAAAGTTTCAACAATAAGTATAGAGGTTTGCGGCGTTTGATTTTGGCACTTAAATTACTTGTTCTTTGGCATCAATCACATGTTTTGCAAAATAGGTATGCATCTTAATAATAAGAGTTTTCATAGAAATTACCTATTCTTAAAATTGTTATTTTGTTTTTACTATTGATTCTTGATTTTTATTTTTGTTTGTTTGTGTTTAGGCTTTTATGTCCGAGGGAGAAGCGACCAACGACTTAAGCGAATTAAGGAGTTTCTCGAATCTTCAAATTTAAGACAAAGTCAATCAATTTCAACTCCACCTTCAGAATTCGACCTTGTACGATATGCTTCCCTTCCATCTTGCTACAGTTCAATCAAATCTGAATCGAAAGTAATGGCAATGCAAAACAATTAGACTCTTAAGGAGTTAGCGAATCCAATTATTGATCAACAACCACTATGCATAAATCCCAACCTTGAGGTAGAATTTGAACTTAAATCTGGGCTAATTCATCTCTTGCCCACATTTCATGGTTTTGCAAGAGAGGTTCCTAACAAACACCTCAAAGAATTTCATGTGGTATGCTCAAGTATGAAGCCAACTGGCATTTCGGAGGAGCAAATAAAATTGAGAGCTTTCCCATTCTCATTAGCAGATTCGGCGAAAGAGTGGCTATACTATCTACCATCGGTTACCATCACCACATGG
Source organism: Boswellia sacra (assembly GCA_013180625.2). Lineage (NCBI taxonomy): Eukaryota > Viridiplantae > Streptophyta > Magnoliopsida > Sapindales > Burseraceae > Boswellia > Boswellia sacra. The sequence goes on along the minus strand of SNVD02002847.1, from coordinate 6,294 downwards.
AATGAGATAAGTAAATTTTTTTTGGAGAGATACTTTTCCACCTCGAAAGCTACAAACATTAGAAAAGACATTTGTGGCATTTGGCAACACAATAGAGAATCACTTTATGAATGTTGGGAGAGATTTAAAAGGTTATGTACTAGCTATCGAAACCACCAAATTAGTGATCAACTCCTTATTCAATATTTCAATAAAGGTCTCCTACGAATGGATAGGAGTATGATTGATGCTGCTAGTGGTGAAGCACTAGTTAATAAAACACTAGAAGTTGCAAGACATTTGATTAGCAACATGGCAGCAAACTCCCAACAATGCAGTAGCCGATTTTAGCCACTACTATCAAAGAAAGTAAATGAGGTAAGTACTCCGAACATTGAACAACAACTTTCTCAGCTTACCTCTATTGTGAAACAAATGGTTGTAGGAAATATGCAGCAATCTTATGCATGTGGGGTATGTTCTACCACGAAGCATCCAACCGACATGTGTCCAACCTGGCAAGAAGTAGATACGGAGCAAGCCAATGCCATAGATGGATTTTTAGGACAACCAAGGCAAAGGTATGACTGATACCGGATCTTCGAGATATGGCTCTGATACCAATCTGATACCGGATCTTCGAGATATGGCTCTGATATCAATATGATACCGGGCTGCTGGATTATAATAGATAAGGATAGGATCTTCAAGTTGATTATCAACTCAACCAATGGCTGGAACAAATAAAATGGAACCTAACAAACACTCTTTGAAAGGGATAACAAGCTCACCACCAAAGTGAACACTAATGGGATACAGATAATTCACCACCCAAGGATGTAAACCAAGGATACAGGGCTTAAAGGGATAACAAGCTCACCACCAAAGTAAACACCAATGGGATACAGATAATTCACCACCCAAGGATGTAAACCAAGGATACAGGGCTTAAACTAACTCACCACTCTATGGAATCCACCAAGAGATACAGAGTTAAGGAGAAATCAGTATAAACACTGAAATTTCACTCAAATTCGAATTCAAAACTTCACTCCCTTGAATACACAACTTTAGACTTAAATAACTTGGAACAACCCTCCAAGCATAGGTAAAAGACAATAATTAAATGATTTCAACAATTACAGCTCAACTACTACATTGACAACTCATTTTAACTAAGACTCATAAGTAAACTCTTTAGGTAATAAAGGCACAACCAACTAAGCTAGAAATTCAAATTCCAACCAACTAAGCAATCAAATTCAAATTCTAGAGTAGACTTTAATGCACCATTAACTATGAACCAGCTGTGAAGAGATAGTCATAGATTCCTGCAGACAACTCCAAATGACACATTGACAAATGTGTTAGAAAGCTGACTTCAAGATCTTTTATAGCCACAAATCTTGACATTTAATTCTCTGCACAGCAATACCAGTTCTTTTACGAAATTATCCCTCATTCTGGTTCATGTGCACTCTTGACCATTGTAATAATTTGCACCCCTTGATGATCTATCATGAATTCCATGGATTGCAACACTCCTGTGTCAAGCTCCCCTGGTTGAGAAAGACTCGACCTCGAGTCTTGATTGTTGTTTTCACCAAGATAAGGACTAAGGTCAGAGATATTAAATGTGTTGGAAACACCGTAATGCTCAGGTAGCTCAACTTTGTAAGCATTCTCTCCAATGCGTTGTAAGACTTTGAATGGTCCATCAGCTCTAGGCTTCAACTTGGCATATTTGCCTGGAGGAAACCTTTCCTTTCTAAGGTGTATCCACACTAGATCTCTTCTTTGAACTCAGCATACTTCCGATGTTTGTTTGCTGTAGCTTTATACTTCTCATTTTGCTTCAAAATCTTCTCTCGGACTTGTTCATGCAGCTTCTTGATGTTCTTAGCCCTCTCCTCTGCATCACTGCTAAATTGAGTTTTGGAAGGAATAGGAGCTAAATCTAGAGGACTTATTGGATTCTTGCCATAAACAACCTCAGAAGGACTATGACCAGTGGTTTGACTTGATGATCTGTTGTAGGCAAACTCCACTTGGGGTAAAACAAGATCCCATTGCCGTAAATTCTTACCAACATAACTCCTCAGAAGATTTCCTAAGCTTCTGTTGATAACTTCAGTTTGTCCATCTGTTTGAGGATGATGAGATGAATTAAGGGTAAGTGTAGTCCCTAGCCTTCTCCAAAGCGTACACCAAAAATGAGATAAGAACTTTGGGTCACGATCTGAGACTATGGCCTTAGGAACGCCATGCAATTTCACAATCTCCTTGAAGTAAAAATCGGCCACGTGAGTCGCATCATTTGTCTTGTTACAGGGGACAAAGTGGGTGATGCGTTCGAAACTAGCAAGTATACTAGTCGCACAAGTAATAAAGTGATGAGTGAGATATCGTTCCCACGAGGATTGATTCTAATTAAATTTGTTATTTTTCAGCAACAATAAACTAAATATGGGGGGTTTTGTTGAATGATTAATTAAACTGAATACAAAGGCAAATAAAGAATAACACAACACAATATTGAATGAATTGAAAATTCAATGAGAGACACTTGGTTAAGGGTTCTTTCTCTGCCACAAGATATGAATTTGTGAATTAACATAGAATTGTAATCCAATTACAGCATTGAAGTTATCAACCGTAGATAACAACAAGCTCTGTTATCCCAATCTTTCCTTACTTTGTTGTTAAATAAAACAAGCTCTTTATTTAATCTCTATCCATTAAACAACCTAGAACAAGCTCTCTAAGTTTAATTCAATAGAAGCATTACGATGAGAAAGATAGGTTGATCTAAGCAATAATCACACAAGTTCGGATTATTTAACCTAGGTTGTATTTCCAATTGCAATCTCTGATCACAATTTTGCTACTAATGATTGGAAATTCATGACAATTACGGATCAAGATTTCTAATCTAGCAATAGACAACAACAGATTATATTCAGTTGGCCATTCCAAATACAATCAGTAAGCAATCATAAGCATTAGATATGGGAAAATACAAGCAACTTCAATTAGAGAATTGGATAACAATTTCTTACACAATCAACTCACAAAATCCATATCAAGGGCTTTGAAATCACCCTCAACCAATTCAGATTTAGTTACACATATTCAATCAGAATAACAAATACAATACAGAGAAATTCCAGAATTGAAAGGAAAGAAAGAACTTAGCAAATTCTTTGAAAATCTTCTTTGTAGATGAATCTTCTTGGAATTGTAGTTCCTCATCTTTCAAAATCTTCTTTCTCCTTCAAGAACTCCAAGGGATGAGAGAAATCCAGAAATGCAGCCTCCTCCCACGTTTTCCCTCTTCAAGTTATGAAAATAAAACCCTAAAATGTGTTTAAATACTCTGCTACAGTAACTTGCTACAGTGCCCCGTATTTATTAACATGCTACAGTGATATATGGAATTACAAATATACACTTCTCATACCATTTTTATCACAACTTTCGTTAAACTACATAAATTCGTGAACCGTAAATTTCTCCAGAAAATAGACTTCGAGAGCTTTTCAATGGTATATAGCATGTTATCCGGTTAATTGTATATCGATACAATCAACTCCAAGAAATTTGTTGACTAGCAGAGGTGAAAATGAAGGGTTTTACTCCAATTTTGTGTAAGTTCCTCCAAAACTCCTACAAACATAAAAACCACACAAAAACATAAAAATACCAAGAAATATAGCAAAGAAACATGGACGAATTGATATGAAAATGATATATAAATATACACTTATCAAATTCCCCTACACTTAGACTTTGCTAGTCCTCGAGCAACTACGACAATATGAAATAAAACTAAACCGAAACAGAATCAACAAAAAATTAAAACACACAAATGCTTCATCTTGCAAACAGGCCTCAAAGATTGTACTTATTATAACCCAAGGAAAACTTCAAAATAATGCACTTGATCAAGAATTTTATCTTAAAGATTAGTTTCGCTTCATTTCAATTCCTCAAGTGTGTGTGCGTAGAGCCATTCTCACCTAATCACTTGTAACCCGGATGAGTTTATGCATAAAAATGAATCATATTTAATATTGAAGATGTGTGTAGAAATGAACTCCATAGGCTTGCTTTTCAGGTCACTCTCCACTAATGTAGACATGCACAACACCAAGGATCAAGTAGAACTTTATTAAGCTTGTAACGTTTGGCTTGGGTGAAGGTATGATAAAGGATAATAATTTGGCTCAAATCACCCACAAACACATAAATCATTCAAGACTATGTAGAGCTCAAGACTATAACAAAACTTCATTTCAATTCACCAGGTTACTCCCCCAAACTTATTTAGAACACTCAATCTTTTTTTTTTTGGCAGAAAACAAAGAAAACTACACCCCCACACTTTGTTGTTTCATTCTTTTTAAGAACACTTAAGGGTATAGATCTCTTATTCTTCTTCTTTTGTTCTTTTTTTTCTTTTTTTTCTTTTTTTTATTACACTTCCCCTCCCCACACTTAAACAACACATTGTCCTCAATGTGTAAGTACGTGGACGATAAGTACAGATTAGTTTTTTTTTGTTTTTCTTTTTTTTTTAAACACAATAGAACTCACTTGTATTGCTCATGACACATCCCAACCTCCTCTAACTTCCCAAAACCAGAACATAGCTCAAAATTTAATTGTGAACGATCTACATGCTCATAGGTAAGGGCTAAACTGTTTGGAATAAATTCATTTGAGGTTAGGAAATCTTTTAGTGAGTTAACAAAGAAAAAAGCTTACAAAGGCTCAAAAGGGTAACTAGGGATCAATTTCAGTCAAGGTTGGCTATTAAGGCTCAAACGGTCCAAAGATGGCCTAAATCATTTCCCCAATATTGCACAATCTAGGATTTCGCCTAGAGTGACCATCAAACAAGTTCTAGAATTCATTGAAATCTGAAGAAACATTTAAATTACATAAACTTTCTCTAAGTGAACAAATAACTCAGTGATAATAGCTCAGTGCTCAAGGTTGCGCAAGGAATCAAAAGCAAAGCGAAAACCAATAAACATTTCAAGCACACAGATCCATGCATCATGTATCATTTTCCAAGAGTTATTCTTAATTCAATCATTATCTTATCATCGACACACAAAATGCAAGAAAAGAGGTACGTGGCGTTGTTACACCTGAGTCAAGATTGTATATTTCAACAATCATTAGGACCAGTAGCCCGCAGACTTAAGGTTTCCAGCCTATATACCTTTATTATGAAAGAACAAAACAAGAAACGAGACACTTCAAATAACTGAAATAAACAAAACTACAGAGATTTATTAGAGAGATATGCGTTTCAAGGGTTTAAAAAAAAAAAAAAAAAAGGGAAAAACCCAGTTTTGCATTCTCAGGTTGTTCCACAATTGTTTTTTTGAATCGAAACTGATAAAGATAAAAACACATAACAACTCTAAATTACGCAAAACTAAACTCACTCATAAAATAACAAAGTTCAACAAGTCAGCAAACAAAAACAAGTTAGTTAGAATGTGTCTAAAAAGTTTAGAAGTTAGCCTCCTTATTCAGCCATTATGGATTGAAGAGATCCAGAATGCGTTTCAAGAGAACTTGAACTTTTTAAGCCACCACTCTAAAAACCGAGATTAGAAAATATTACCTGGGACGAAAGAAAAAACCTGAAAAAGCTCAAAAGAAACGACATGAAAAATCTCAAATAAACACACTAAAAAGAAAGCAAACAAAAACGAAGCAAACCAGCAAATAGGGATTACAGATGGAGGGTTAAATCCAGTTGACGCCTTTGTTGCCTTCTCCAAACCAATTTATCCGAGCCATTGTTGGATCAGGTGAAGAGACGAATTCTTGTAGTTTGTCAATTAACTCTCCTGCAGTTGAAGCTGTAACCAGCATTTGCCTTGCTGACGGTGAGATGAAATTTGTTTCTACAGCTTGATCAAGAAAGGACAACAAACCATCAAAAAAATTATTAACATTTAACAAACCAATGGGTTTCCGATGGATATTTAGCTGTGCCAAGAGGTGATTTGAAATATCTCCTCTAATGTACCATAACCACCCGGCAAAGCTATAAATGCATCGGACTTAACAACCATATGTGCAATACGCTCATGCATGCTAGAGACTTGTAACTCTTCCCCGATTGTGTTGACTACGATATCTCGTACAGCTAATGGTTTAGGGATAATGCCGAGAACTTTGCTCCCTCCTAGGGATGCAGCTGTTGACACACACCCCATTAACCCAAGACTACCCCCTCCATAAATCAAATTAATACCCCTCGCAGCTAATGTCCTACCAAGATCAGGAGCT